>ML382816.1:4095-21248 GCA_005239525.1 Nicotiana knightiana | reverse complement strand
TCGCGTATTCTTCGACGTATTTGCATCCGTTTAGCCCCGTTTCCATTTCCAATTCACCTACACATAAAATAAACCCTATTAGGCACATACGACGTGTATTTTATCATTAAAGCTCATAAAATGCGAGGTATATAATGCTTAAAATCACGAATTCTAGCCACTCATCATCGGATGACGAGTATGTGGCGCGCACTAATGATTTCACTCAGTCACATTGTGCTTACTGTTTTCGAAACTCAGCCTGATTTACACTAATTTGAGATTTAGATATTATTTTTTGGGTCTAGTACCCCGTTTGACTTATACGCCAGAGGGGCTTTTGAGAGGTTCTAACTGAGTGAGGCCGAGGGACTGATTTGTGAAGATATGATACTCCACGAGGTTGCTTGATATTAGCGCTTGGGCTGAAGGACCCCCTCCGTAGTCTGTACACACCCCAAGTGAGTGTAGGTACCTACTAAGTGCGAGTGTCGAGTGCCGAGTGACGAGTGATTGGGAGGCATAAGTCACCATGAGGTATGTCCGAGGGGCTGATTATGAGTGACTGTGAGGTATTCCTGAGGGGCTGATTATGAGTGACTATGGGGCATGCCCGAGGGGCTGATTATGATACATGTTTTTGCCCGAGGGGCTACGTATGATTTTACCACTTTCACTCTCAACTTATGAAATATGTGTTGCCCGAGGGGCCTTTTTATGATTTTCAGCGTTTTTACACTAAACTTCTTGAAAGTTATGTTGAAATTCTATATCGAGACTTCTGGCCTGTTTATATTATTGTCGTTAATTCATCGAATGTTAGGCTTACCTAGTCACTAAGACTAGGTGCCATCACGATACCCAACGGAGGAAAAATTGGGTCGTGAAAAATGTGGACACACTCCTAAGTCTAAAATCACTCAACATAGCTAACAGAACCATCAAAACTCGAATCCATAGTCATTTACACATAAGTCAATATCAGGTAAACTTATCCAAGTTATGCTTTCAATTGCGAGACTAAGTGTCTCAATTCATTCTGAAATCCTTCCGGACACAAACCAACTACCCCGATAAGTCATAAAACCCACACTAAGGTGATGAGTTAACTACAAAGTATCCTCCAAATGCCACCTATCCACTTGAATTCAAGAGTCACTAGGTGGGCATAATGTGCTACAACGTTAATGCCTCCTTAAACATATCAAAATACTACTCACTTTTAACACACTTTATACACCTTACTATCATGGTCATGTGGTACCTTGTATGGCACTAATCATGAATACGAGGTATTTGTAACGACCGGGTCTGTCGTTCTGAGAGTTTAGCCCCGTTTCCCCAATTTGTAATTCATTATATGTGGTGATGCTTCATTTAGGTGTGTTGGGTTGGTTGGTTTGTGTTCAGAGCGGTCATGGTGAGAATTGAGGCACTTGGTCTCTTAAAGTAGCAAATAATGTAAAAAAGTCAACTAAGAGTTGACTTATTAGTAAACGACCTAAGAGTGAGGACTTTATGGCTCGGATAGCTTCGTTAGGTGATTTGGGACTCAGGAGTGTGTTCGGAACGAAGTTTTGATGTCCGGTGTAGAATTAGGCTTGAATTGGCGAAACTTAGTTTTTGGCGATTTCTGGTCGGCAGTGGAAAACTGGCTACCAGGGTCAGAATGGGATTCCGGAAATTGGAAAAGGTCAGTAATTTCATTTTTGATATGTGTGCAAAATTTCAGATCAATCAGAGGTATTTTTGTTGGTTTCGGCATCGTTGGCGATATTTAGAAGTTTCAAAGTTTGTAGGTTTGAATTTGATGGAATTTTGGTGTTTCGAAGACTTGACTAAGTTTGAATAATGCTATGGGGTGTGTTGGTATGTTTGGTTGGGGCACCGAGGGTCTCGGGATTGATTTCGGATGGTTGGCGGAGTTTTGAACTTTGGAAATTGCCGCAAATAGCTGTTGGTGTGTGGCCGCACCTGCGGTTGGGTAGCCGCTGGTGCGGAGGTCCATGCGCAGGTGTGAAAGGAGGCTAGGCAGGAGAAGTTTGCAGGTACGAAGGGTTGGCCGCGCCTGCGAAGCCGCAGGTGCGGAGAAGAGATCGTAGGTGCGAGAATTTGTCCGTTAGTGGGATTTCGCAGGTGCAAACCTAGGACCGCAGGTGCGATGAAAGGTCCGCAGGTACGGATTAGCTTATTTGAGGGAAATTTGGAGAGATAATTCGAGGGTCTTCAGTGGAGGTAAGTTCCCGGATCTATAAAGTCGTTTCTATGCTATTTTTATTCGGATTAGGGTTGTAATTTGAAGGACTAAAGTAGAAAAAGTTTGGAAATATGGGAGGAATGATTTTGAAATATCTTTTGGAAATTTTAGTGGGTAATTGTGGTACTATTTTGAGGTTATTTGTATGAACGGACTCGTGAGAAGATAAGGCTTCTTGTGATGTCATTTTTATCGGATTCCGAGAGGTGGGCCCAGGGTTCGAGTTTGACTGAATTTTGAGATTTCTTTATAAATTGGTAGTTTCGATTGGGTAGTGTTCCTTTAGCATATATTGATGATGTTAAACTTATTTTGGTTAGATTCGGAGCAAATCATAAGCCAATTTGAGGGACAAGAGCATAGCGGACTAGTATTGTGGCCCGGTTGAGGTAAGTAATAGCTATAAATCTAGTCCTGAGTGTATGAAACCCCGGACTACATATTTCTCATTATTTTTAGAGTGGTGCATATGTGGGATGACAAGTATGTGGCACGCACTGATTTTTGGATTGGACTTGGTCCTCTCCGCGACAACTATTGTGTTGCGTATTTTACTCTAAATCATATGTTAAACTGTGTTCTAAAGATGCTTGTTGTATTTGGGATGTAAGCCATGTTTGGGGCGTCCTGCCGATTTGTTTAGACCCCTTGTGGGCTTTTTACTGCTATTCACTCACTGTTTATTGATGATTTCACTCAGTCACATTGTGCTTACTGTTTTCGAAACTCAGCCTGATTTACACTACTTTGAGATTTAGAAATGATATTTTGGCTCTAGTACCCCGTTGGACTTATACGCCAGAGGGGCTTTTGAGAGGTTCTGACTGATTGAGGCCGAGGGACTGATTATTGAAGATATTATACGCCACGAGGTTGGTTGATATTAGCGCTTGGGCTGAAGGACCCCCTCCGTAGTCTGTACACACCCCAGTGAGCGTAGGTACCTACTAAGTGCGAGTGTCGAGTGCCGAGTGACGAGTGATTGGGTGGCATAAGTCACCGTGAGGTATGTCCGAGGGGCTGATTATGAGTGACTGTGAGGTATTCCTGAGGGGCTGATTATGAGTGACTATGGGGCATGCCCGAGGGGCTGATTATGATACATGTTTTATCCCAAGGGGCTACTTATGATTTTACCACATTCACTCTCAACTTATGAAATATCTGTTGCCCTAGGGGCCTTTTTATGATTTTTAGCATTTTTACACTAAACTTCTTGAAAGTTATGTTGAAATTCTATATCGGGACTTCTGGCCTGTTTATATTATTGTGGTTAATTTATCGAATGTTAGGCTTACCTAGTCACTAAGACTAGGTGCCTTCACAATACCCAACGGGGGAAAAATTGGGTCGTGAAAAATGCGGACACACTCCTAAGTCTAAAATCACTCAACATAGCTAACAGAACCATCAAAACTCGAATCCATAGTCATTTACACATATGTCAATATCAGGTAAACTTATCCAAGTTACGCTTTCAATTGCGAGACTAAGTGTCTCAATTCATTCTGAAATCCTTCCGGACCAAAACCAACTACCCCGATAAGTCATAAAACCCACACTAAGGTGATGAGTTAACTACAAAGAATCCTCCAAATGCCACCTATCCACTTGAATTCAAGAGTCACTAGGTGGGCATAATGTGCTACAACGTTAATGCCTCCTTAAACATATCAAAATACTACTCACTTTTAACACACTTTATACACTTTACTATCATGGTCATGTGGTACCTTGTATGGCACCAGTCATGAATACGAGGTATTTGTAACGACCAGGCCGGTCGTTCCGAGAGTTTAGCTCCGTTTCCCTAATTTTTACTTCATTATATGTGGTGATGCTTCATTTAGGTGTGTTGGGTTGGTTGGTTCGAGTTCAGAGGGGTCATGGTGAGAATTGAGGAACTTGGTCTCTTAAAGTAGCAAATAGTTGAAAAAGGTCAACTGAGAGTTGACTTATTAGTAAACGACATCAGAGTGAGGACTTTATGGCTCGGATAGCTTCGTTAGGTGATTTGGGACTCAGGAGTGTGTTCGGAATGAAGTTTTGATGTCCGGTGTAGAATTAGGCTTGAATTGGCGAAAGTTAGTGTTTGGCGATTTGTGGTCGGCAGTGGAAAATTGGCTACCGGGGTCAGAATGGGATTCCGGAAATTGGAAAAGGTCCGTAATGTCATTTTTGATATGTATGCAAAACTTCAGTTCAATCGGAGGTATTTTTGTTTGTTTCGGCATCCATGGCGAAATTTAGAAGTTTCAAAGTTCGTAGGTTTGAATTTTATGTAATTTTGGTGTTTTCATATTGTTTTTGGTGTTTCGAAGACATGAATAAGTTTGAATAATGCTATGAGGTGTGTTGGTATGTTTTGTTGGGGCACCGAGGGGCTCGGGATTGATTTCGGATGGTTGGCGGAGTTTTGAACTTAGGAAATTGCCGTAAATGGCTGTTGGTGCGTGGCCGCACCTGCGGTTGGGTAGCCGCTGGTGCAGAGGTCCATGCGTAGGTGTGAAAGGAGGCTAGGCAGGAGGATTTTGCAGGTGCGAAGGGTTGGCCGCGCCTGCGAAGCCGCAGGTGCGGAGAAGAGATCGTTGGTGCGAGAATTTGTCCGTTAGTGGTATTTCGCAGGTGCACACCTGGCGGAGTTTCGAACTTAGGAAATATTTGGAAATACCTTTTGGCAATTTTAGTGGGAAATTATGGTCCTATTTTGATGTTATTTGTATGAACGGACTTGTGAGAAGATAAGGCTTCTTATGATGTAATTTTTATCGGATTCCGAGACGTGGGCCCGGGGTTCGAGTTTTGCTGAATTTCGAGATTTCTTTATAAATTGATAATTTCAATTGGGTGGTGTTCTTTTAGCATATATTGATGATGTTAAACTTGTTTTGGGTAGATTTGGAGCAAATTCAGGAGCCAATTTGAGGGGCAAGAGCATAGCGGACTACTATTGTGGCCCGGTTGAGGTAAGTAATGGCTATAAATCTCGTCCTTAGTGTATGAAACCCCGGACTACATATTTCTCACTATTTTTAGAGTGGCGCACATTTCAGATGACGAGTATGTGGCGCGCACTGATTTTTGGATTGGACTTGGTCCTCTCTGCGGCAACTATTGAGTTGCGTATTTTACTCTAAATCATATGTTAAACTGTGTTCTAAAGATTATTGCTATATTTGGGCTGTAAGCCATGTTTCGGGCGTCCCGCCGATTTGTTTAGACCCCTTGTGGGCTTTTTACTGCTATTTACTCACTATTTATTGATGATTTCACTCAGTCACATTGTGCTTACTATTTTCGAAACTCAGCCTGATTTACACTACTTTGAGATTTAGAAATGATTTTTTGGGTCTAGTACCCCGTTTGACTTATACGCCAGAGGGGCTTTTGAGAGGTTCTGACTGAGTGAGGCCGAGGGACTGATTTGTCAAGATATGATACGCCACGAGGTTGCTTGATATTAGCGCTTGGGCTGAAGGACCCCCTTCATAGTCTGTACACACCCCCAGTGAGCGCAGGTACCTACTAAGTGCGAGTGTCGAGTGCCGAGTGACGAGTGATTGGTAGGCATAAGTCACCGTGAGGTATGTCTGAGGGGCTGATTATGAGTGACTGTGAGGTATTCCTGTGGGGCTGATTATGAGTGACTATGGGGCATGCCCGAGGGGCTGATTATGATACATGTCTTTGCCCGAGGGGCTACTTATGATTTTACCACTTTCACTCTTAACTTATGAAATATGTGTTGCCCGAGGGGCCTTTTTATGATTTTCAGCATTTTTACACTAAACTTCTTAAAAGTTATGTTGAAATTCTATATCGAGACTTCTGGCCTGTTTATATTATTGTTGTTAATTCATCGAATGTTAGGCTTACCTAGTCACTAAGACTAGGTGCCATCACGATACCCAACGGAGAAAAAATTGGGTCGTGATAAATGCGGACACGCTCCTAAGTTTAAAATCACTCAACATAGCTAACAGAACCATCAAAACTCGAATCCATAGTCATTTACACATAAGTCAATGTCAGGTAAACTTATCCAAGTTATGCTTTAAATTGCAAGACTAAGTGTCTCAATTCATTCTGAAATCCTTCCGGACCAAAACCAACTACCCCGATAAGTCATAAAACCCACACTAAGGTGATGAGTTAACTACAAAGAATCCTCCAAATGCCACCTATCCACTTGAATTCAAGAGTCACTAGGTGGGCATAATGTGCTACAACGTTAATGCCTCCTTAAACATATCAAAATACTACTCACTTTTAACACACTTTATACACCTTACTATCATGGTCATGTGGTGCCTTGTATGGCAAAAGTCATGAATACGAGGTATTTGTAACGACCGGGCCGATCGTTCTGAGAGTTTAGCTCCGTTTCCCCTATTTATACTTCATTATACATGGTGATGCTTCATTTAGGGGTGTTGGGTTGGTTGGTTCGAGTTCAGAGCGGTCATGGTGAGAATTGAGGCACTTGGTCTCTTAAAATAGCAAATAGGTTAAAAAGGTCAACTGAGAGTTTACTTATTAGTAAACGACCTCAGAGTGAGGACTTTATGGCTCGGATAGCTTCGTTAGGTGAGTTGGGACTCAGGATTGTGTTCAGAATGAAGTTTTGATGTCCGGTGTAGAATTAGGCTTGAATTGGCGAAAGTTAGTTTTTGGCGATTTCTGGTCGCGAGTGGAAAATTAGCTACCTGGGTCAGAATGGGATTCCGGAAATTGGAAAAGGTCTGTAATGTCATTTTTTATATGTGTGCAAAATTTCAGTTCAATCGGAGGTATTTTTGTTAGTTTCGGCATCGTTGGCGAAATTTAGAAGTTTCAAAGTTCGTAGGTCTGAATTTAATGTAATTTTTGTGTTTTCATGTTTTTTTTGGTGTTTCGAAGACTTGACTACGTTTGAATAATTCTATGGGGTGTGTTGGTATGTTTGGTTGGGGCACCGAGGGGCTCGGGATTGATTGCGGATGGTTGGCGGAGTTTTGAACTTAGGAAATTGCCGCAAATGGCTGCTGGTGTGTGGCCGCACCTGCGGTTGGGTAGCCGCTGGTGCGGAGGTCCATGCGCAGGTGTGAAAGGAGGCTAGGCAGGAGGATTTTGCAGGTGCGAAGGGTTGGCCGCGCCTGCGAAGCCGCAGGTGCGGAGAAGAGATCGTAGGTGCGAGAATTTGTCCGTTAGTGGTATTTCGCAGGTGCACACCTGGCGGAGTTTTGAACTTAGGAAATATTTGGAAATACCTTTTGGCAATTTTAGTGGGAAATTATGGTCCTATTTTGATGTTATTTGTATGAACGGACTCGTGAAAAGATAAAGCTTCTTGTGATGTAATTTTTATCAGATTCCGAGACGTGGGCCCGGGGTTCGAGTTTGGCTGAATTCCGAGATTTCTTTATAAATTGATAGTTTCAATTGGGTGGTGTTCCTTTAGCATATATTGATGATGTTAAACTTGTTTTGGTTAGATTTGGAGCATCAGGAGCCAATTTGAGGGGCAAGAGCATAGCGGACTAGTATTGTGGCCCAGTTGAGGTAAGTAATGGCTATAAATCTTGTTCTGAGTGAATGAAACCCCGGAATTCATATTTCTCACTATTTTTAGAGTGGCGCGTATGTCGGATGACGAGTATGTGGTGCGCACTGATTTTTGGATTGGACTTGGTCCTCTCCACGGCAACTATTGAGTTGCGTATTTTACTCTAAATCATATGTTAAACTGTGTTCTAAAGATTATTGCTATATTTGGGCTGTAAGCCATGTTTGGGGCATCACGCCGACTTTTTTAGACCCCTTGTGGGCTTTTTACTGCTATTTACTCACTGTTTATTGATGATTTCACTCAGTCACATTGTGCTTACTGTTTTCGAAACTCAGCCTGATTTACACTACTTTGAGATTTAAAATGATTTTTTGGGTCTAGTACCCCGTTTGACTTATACGCCAGTTGGGCTTTTGAGAGTTTATGACTGAGTGAGGCCGAGGGCCTGATTTATGAAGATATGATACGCCACGAGGTTGCTTGATATTAGCGCTTGGGCTGAAGGACCCCATCCGGAGTTTGTACACACCCCTAGTGAGCCCACGTACCTACTAAGTGTGAGTGTCGAGTGCCGAGTGACGAGTGATTGGGAGGCATAAGTCACTATGAGGTATGCCCGAGGGGCTGATTATGAGTGAGTGTGAGGTTTTCCTGAGGGGCTGATTATGAGTGACTATGAGGCATGCCCGAGGGGCTGATTATGATACATGTTTTTGCCCTAGGGGCTACTTATGGCTTTACCACTTTCACTCTCAACTTATGAAATATGTGTTGCCCGAGGGACTACTTATGATTTTACCACTTTCACTCTCAACTTATGAAATATGTGTTGCCCGAGGGGACTTTTTATGATTTTCAGCATTTTTCCACTAAACTTCTTAAAAGTTATGTTGAAATTATTGCCAAGTATATTTCCAAATGATTTTTACTGAAATCGTCTTTTAAGCGTGATGATTTAACGTATACATTGTTGGAAAGAAAGGTTGTGCTTCTTGTGAATTGATTGATTGATTTTATGTGTTTCTTGCTGCTCAAATGTGATTTATTTTCATTACTACTAAGTTGGTGTACTCACATTATTCCCTGCACCTTGTGTGCAGATCCATGTGTTAGGGCAGGGTGAGCTGTCTATCTGTTCCAGAGATTTCTCGGAGGTTTGCGAGGTAGCTGCATGCATCCGCAGTCATGCTCTCTCTTCTACTTACTATTATAGAATTTATATTCTTTTGAGTTGTATATTTTATGTAGATGCTCATGACCGGTGACTCCGGGATCTCGGGGGTTGTATTTAATATTCGGTATAGCTTTATCTGTTTTATAAGTATTTAAAGAAACCTTTATGGGTTATCAGTTTAGTAAAGATGTAAGTGGAAGCTTATTATAATTTGAGTGTAGTTTTTGGCTGGCCTAGTTCCACGATAGGTGCCATTACGACTGGCTTAGATTTGGGGTCGTGACATTATTATAGCTAGGACCGTATTTTATCCCAAATCGATAATGTTCAACGAAACTCATTTTATTTGATTTGTTTACCCTTTAACCTTCACGACATTTTACCCATCACCTATTATAAATAGAGTAAATGTTTATAACCTCAAGATAATATCATCCCCGAGTATACGTCGATTATCCAAAGACAAAACTTTTACGTACGAAAACGCGAGATGTAACAGATATATACTAAATATGTGCACCCAATTCTCCTATCATCTTGTGTCCTCCGTCGGGAATGCATCATAGTGTGACCAATATGTCGAGATAGTATGATTTCAAATCATGTTTAAATTTCAAGATGTTATGCCAATTTGTTAAAGAAAGCTCAAAGCACCTAAGAGCCCTATTGGACATATTTATGCTTCAGGCCTTTATTCCAAATGCTCTTATTGATGATGATCTATATATATGCTGAAAGTGAAGGAACCGAGAGTGAGCTGCGAAATGTTGCCATGATTGTTGTAACTAGTGCATTTGATTTGTAGTCGTGTTTCAATTGTAAATAACCATGCTCTCCTTTATAAATACTTGAAATGTGATTTGAGTGCTTACATAGTCAAGATTTGAAATTGTGTATTGCCTTTTTTGAAGGAGTACTTCAAAAAGATACGGTGTATTACT
Organism: Nicotiana knightiana; assembly: GCA_005239525.1. Classification (NCBI taxonomy): domain Eukaryota; kingdom Viridiplantae; phylum Streptophyta; class Magnoliopsida; order Solanales; family Solanaceae; genus Nicotiana; species Nicotiana knightiana. The sequence goes on along the minus strand of ML382816.1, from coordinate 11,349 downwards.
CGTTTATGATTTTTAACTTGAGTTGTGATTACAAGTAACTGTGTTCCATACTTTGCAAAGGGATCTATTATGTTTAAATCCTCCACTACTGATGAACTTAAAATTATGATTTTCGAAATATTATGTATGTTGATGTTTGTGATGACGATCATGGAAAGTAAAGAAATGGAAAATGAGAAATATGAAATACGGCCAACGTGCCATGAATGAAGAAGCATAAGTATGGCCAAGAAAGCCAGGGAAATAATGATGTTATGAATAGGTTGAAAGTAGCAACGATGCTATATACAATATGAAATGATATGACATGAATACAAAATATATTTGTTCTTTTGTTTGCCTTTGTGAAAAGCAAAATATTTTTGGGGGTACCGTTAGTCACCGAGGAAGGGTAGGTTGAAATAACCTAACCCCGAAACTATACGTGCCTGTGTAGCAGTGCATTGTGATTATTACCCTTATTTGGGATGAGATTGATGTGAGGACAATATTCCCCTTCATTTGGATGAGGTGATTGCTAAAAATATGTGATTTCGATCCACACGACATTTTGGTGAGACGGCCTAGCCGGTCGGGTCGTGATCGGATGCCATGTCGCACACATAGTGTTGATTGTGCTGGAAATTTTAATTGAGATTGTGATTTTGATTACACCTCCACCCGCACACGTTGGGGTGAGGAGGCGGGCCACTTTGTGTAGATCAAATGTCTTTGGAAGAGATGTCCTAGTGCGGAGATCGGACTCCGTGCTAAAAACACTATCGTATATCGGTGGTAATGATCTCCCAACCATATATATATACATATATATACATACATACATATATAAAATATCTGTATTTTGAAAATTGATATGTTTTAAACTTGGCATTTTGATATTCTTGATTGTTACATGTTGTTTTGCATAGTTTTTCTACTTCTTTTATTGACATTCTATCTCAAAATAAGACATTAAGCTTTACATACTAGTAATATTCCACATGTACTAACGTTTCTTTTGCCGAGTGCGTAACTTATTCAATGGATGTATGTGGTTCGTTAGCAGGCGGTTTTTATCCTAGTTAGCAGTTACCTTCAATTGAGCAGGTTTTGGTGAGCCCTACTCTATTCCGGGCCTTGTGTCATTTGACATTATATTTTGTGCTTTGAGGTATAACCAGGGCCTTGTCGCTGGCACTTCCATTATTCTCTTATATTGCACTTAAAGGCTCCGTAGACAGGTTGCAGGTGGTGTTTGAAGTAGGGAATTAAACTAGTAATTGTTTGTATTTGGCAAACATGTTTTTCATCATATCTATAAACTTGTAATATTTTTGAAATAATAAATGAATATTCTTTGAGTAATTGAAAAAATGTGGAACGCTTGACTCTTCTCATGTCCGTCACATGTGCTGAATCTTATATTGTTAACGGGCAATGTTTGGTAGAAGGAATCTAGCCGGCTTGCTTAACTGTGGTATCTTGGTTGAGCGTCAGTCGCGTGCCCTAAGGTCGGGGCGTGACAAGCTTTGTATCAGATGCTAAGGTTTTAAGGTGTTATAAGATATCTCGGAACCGTGTCTAGAAGAGGCATTCTTATCGGCCTGTTGTCGACCACATCTATAATTAGGAGGCTACATCGAAATTTAAGAATAACACCCGTCTTTGATACTCCAAATCATGCAATAATGCTCAAGATAGGGAGATAGTTTCCTCGTCATGTATCGTTTTCCAGATGAGCAATTCACTAGTTTGAAACAGCAAGAAGGGAATGACCCTTCCATTGTATCTGGAGAGATTGCACAAGAGTTCATTTGGAGAATGTGTCAAGCCGTGGAGGGATTGGAATACTTTGTTATAAGGGAAGTGACCTTGTTCATATCAATGTCACCACACCACCAGATCATGTAGTGAAAGCACCTAATAAGAGAAAGAGGGTTTTTAGTATCAATGAGCCAGATTGTTTAATTTGTAAGAAGAATCACCTGGGGAGACTTAGTTTAGCGTACCGCATACTCGTTTAGCGTACCTCATACTCGTCGCATGAAGTGTAGGAGATTTTCATTCGGGGGTATGTTAAGACACTGCCCCTTCAATCTAAAGTTACCAAGTAAGTCACTCCTTAGTACATCATTATGAATATCACATATTTTTCCTTGTTGTATATGTACATCTATGTTGAGAGCCTTCATAAATATGGCCTTAACAAGAATCTAATCACAAAACATTGCATGTATGTACTCTTTGAACGAGACACATTATCCGTGAAGTCTCTTTATCACAATTATCTTACTTACAACCTTTTGAGGAATCGAGCTCTATAATTATTTCACTTAAATGAGTAATAACCCAAAGTTAATACTTACCACTTGCTTCCCTAAATTCTCCACAAAGGACTATACGTGACGAATTTCATATATAACCCTCTAATCCAAATGGTTAACTACTCACTTGTACTTATACATGCACCATCATAATGTTTACTTACATGGTATCAAATCTAATGCAACTAAGGGACTCTAAACATATGATATCATAATTTGGCCATGGGCCACATTGCAAGACAACTGCGAATGATGACTAGGTGTCGATATAAAACTTCGCCGACAAGGCCGTCATAATCATTAAAGTTGACAAACCAACCAAATAGACATACAAGGCCTGCAAGCCCAACATATAGCACAAACTGACGGGATATGTCGACAAGCCTCTACTTGATGGTATACTGTGACGAAACAGCTCCCCGACCTACTCATATCATATATACATATATATACAAGATGTACATAAAGATATAGACCCGGCAACTCTGAAAGGCATCGAGCTTACCGATCAAGCTGAATTCAGGCAATACTTAATGAGGAGCTCTACCCACTTGTTTGTCTTAACTTGCATAAATGAAATGCAGCGCCATCATAAAAGGGACGTAAGTACAAAATAATGTACCGAGTATGTAAGGCAATATACTGAAAGCAGAAACTGAAACGATAATATAATAACTGAAAGTATGAAGATATGCTTACCTGCTGATAGTGACTCAACTCTGTCGATATAGTAATTAAAATAGTTGTCTAGCCCTATTAAGCTCTGTATCTCGACCAACTGGGCTCGCTCATAGGAGATCGGCCACAATAGGGTCGGTATATAACTTACCATATGATTATAGCTCAATGGTAATGAATATACTGTAATACTATATATAAAGACTTTATGCTCTCTTGACTGGAAAAAAGAAATAATAAATGGAATATGAAGTACCGATAAGGAGAATATTGTAACTTACAATACTAGGAAAATATGCGTAAATTTCGGGATATGAATTTTTCTTTATGCCTCGTTATCAAACTCGTGTAATTACGAGATCATGCCAAAATGAAGGAAAAGAATAGCCCTAACATACCTGGAGTTGGAAAAAATCCATATAATATTCTTGGAAAAGGTTGCAACGTACCCCTTTAGAATCGCAAAATTTTACGGTTCTAACCATTCTCGTTGGAAATTTTTAGTTGCGAGAAGTTTGGTTGCAGTCTTGAAGGATTGATAACACCTGGTGGTAGTGTCTTGGTGTTCAAAATATGAATATGAAGTGGCTTTGATACTTAACACATCACTTTTACAAGTCTTCAAAATATTAGGGATGATGTGTTTTCTAATTAATCACATTCCTTGCCACCTACCAAAAATGACTAAGAGTCATTTGGTTAGGAATTGGCTTGCTGCCACGTTAAAGTTAAGGTTCCTCAAATTTATCCAATTTTTAATAAATTAATAATTTATTAATATCCCATTAACCAATAATAAACCAATTACCCACATAATTAAGAATTATCTCAAATTACTTAAAACTCTACTTATTTTAATACACTTTATATATCATACTATCATGCTCATATGGTACCTTGTGTGGCACTAGTCCATAAATATCGGGTATTAACGCTCAACCCGTATTTTATTCCAATATGCCAATCTTGGACGAAAATTCATTTTCTTTGACTTGCTTCCCTCTCACCTTTCAAGAATTTACATATCACTTATTTGAAATAGCATAAGCCTTATAATCTCCAAATAATCTTTTCCTTGGAATGATGCCCGTTCTGTTATGACAAATTCAACGTACAATACTACAGGGTGCAACATCGTCGTAATTTAATACTGCGAAGTGTAATATCGACGTAATATAATACTACGAGGCAAAACATTCACGTAATACTGCGAGGCATAACATCGTTCCTCCGTTTGGAACATTCGTCCTTGAATGTTGACTGATGCACTTATCATTCTCATAACCTATGGCTCTTGCGAATACTTTGTACTCTCCTTGCCATCTAGGCAATTGTTTTGTGAAAAATCCAAAGGCTAGGGCATTCTCCCCTTTAGGCCTCTTTCCCGCACCATGACTTGATAGAATTTCTTCCAATGTCGTAATTGTTGCTACCTTCTATCATGCAGCCCCTACGATACTGACCTTGTAAGTGTGCCTTTGCGACTTTTCTCTCCTTTTCCCTCCGTCTTTTAGCCAATCTCTAGGCCTTACTTTGTAAACATATACAAGGCTTAATAGGATGCTTCTTTGGGCATCTATAGGTGTACTGAAGTTTTTCGCTCGATACTTTATAGAACGTGCGAATATGGTTATATCGTATTTCATAGACTTTGTTATCCATTCGTATGACTTTACTGCATCTACTTAGGTCATGCTATACCATAATTCCTACTTCGATTTATAATTACTGAGGTCTACAACCAACTCCATGTTACTCTCGTTGTGTATCTTTAAGACTGATGTTCTAATCTAATCTCATACTGTTAAAATTTTATCTATCTATTGTTGATTTACCTTAATGTTGATTCATCATCTACCACTGATAAATTGATCTTCTATGTTACACCACCGCTAGGGATCACATCTCATTAGGGACTTCTGGAGTAACAAGATTGATCCACCTAGTTGTGGTACTATACTTCCATAACCGTACTTTATAGCATCCCATTGTAACTTACCTTGTATGGGTATTTTAGTCCCTTACCATTCATGAAACCCTCTCCCCCCCTATAAGCATCTGTAGTAGCTTACCTCCGTGCCCTTGTTCTTGTAGGGTTGCTTCTGAACTGATATTTTGACTGCATTCCCAGTGGCAATTCCTTTTATCCCTGTAACACTCATACGGTACCTTTAACTACCCCGACTCCTATTTGAATATATCTCAAGTATTATAATGACATTACAGCGAGGTCGAATTCTCCATGTTGGTGTTTACTACATTTATCTTACATGACCTGCTTATTTGTCTGTAACCTCTTGTCTAGTCATGACTAGGCTCTTCCTGAATCAACCACTAACTACTCGTTGGCCCATTCTCATATCCATATTCCGCATAATCATTATTGGGTTATTTCCTTTGTCTTAACTTACCTCACGTACTAGCTCCTTATCTATCAGTAACATCCCGTGCAGGAACCCTTACTTCCTTTTCTTGACGTCATGCTTACATAATGTTCTGGAGTCATCACATATCTGTAACATTTGAATAAGTACAATATCATCCCTTTGTCATTTTTATCGTGTTCTGCCTTTATCATTCCATAGTTACTAGTTCCACTTAATTCTGACTTAATGCCACACCATTCCATGTTCCCCCCATTAGGGGAGTACTAAGACTTGGAGCTACGACGACCTGCCTATAGATGTTTTGCCTCTTCATCTTTGGCATCCTTTCACATCATCAATAACCCTTACTCACCTTGCGGTAATCCTTCTGTACCAAGGATAACAAAATTCTTCACTCGTGATGGTGATTCTTAGTGTAACTGGCACATACAGTCCCTTAAGCTTAACTTTGCTAACGTTGCTTTCTTTAGGGAAGCGTCTTCCTAAATGACCATTCTCCGAATTCATCATGGATCTTCTTCAGTTGTCCATTCTATTACTGCCGGAACGCAATCTTAAATTCTCATGATGCTAAATATTATCAAATCGCTTAGTTCCTATTTAGTGTTTAGTTTATCTTATTCATAAGTCCATATTGAATTCTATTACTCTGGGGTCCAATTTTTCCTTCTGATAATCACGTTAGAGTCGCGAACTTATTTCTCGAAATGAGGATCTGATGGTATGGCCTATACTCTTTTGTTGTCTTAAGGCCCATCATATGTCACCTCTTTCTTCATTTGACAATAGATTCTATAACACTCTATCGTTGCCATCCATGTATCACATCTCACTCATACTGATTCATCATCCCTCTCCGTACTTCCCTGCTAATATCTGTATCTATGAATTTATTCTGAAAACTGAAACTAGAAATTATTTCACTTTTACCTCCCCTTGCTCCATCTAGTGGCTCTTCAGGCTGCCTAACATTCTGCATATACTAGGGATGAGATCCATACTAAGGTAATTTTTATCCCTTTAAGGTTTCCAGTTCCTATCGTTGTAGTACTCAAGGCTAGCTGTACTATTTTAGAGTGCACCATCTGAGTGTCTCATTGGGGAGGGGGATCTATTAGCACTTTTGCAATATCATTCGGCAATGTCAACTAACGCAAACAATTCATCCACCATTTTGGGTCACACTAACCCCAGCCGAATCGTGATATTATGTCCTTATCTTAAACTATATTTCTTAGCTCCCATAGAGTATAACTTATATCGGTGTGGCCAATTGTCCATACCTCTGTTACTGTTGAAGGTAACTCAAAATTCTTAAAGGTACCATATGAGTGTTACAGGGATAAAAGAAATTTCCACTGGAAATGCAGTCAAAATATCAGTTCAGAAGCAACCCTACAAGCACAAGTTCATTTGGAGAATGTGTCAAGCCGTGGAGGGATTGGAATACTTTGTTATAAGGGAAGTGACCTTGTTCATATCAATGTCACCACACCACCAGCTCATGTAGTGAAAGCACCTAATAAGAGAAAGAGGGTTGTTAGTATCAATGAGCCAGATTGTTTAATTTGTAAGAAGAATCACTTGGGGAGACTTAGTTTAGCGTACCGCATACTCGTTTAGCATACCTCATACTCGTCGCATGAAGTGTAGGAGATTTTCATTAAGGGGTATTGATGCGAGACTAAATTGCATAGTTTAACATGTGATATACCTTACATTTTATGCGCATTAATGATAAAATTACACTTGTTATGTGCTTAATGGAGTTTATTTCATGTGTAGGTGAAGTGGAGATGGAAACAGAGCTAAAGGGATGCAAATATGTCGAAAAATACGCAGAAGGAGACACCCGGGCGATAGCCGGGCGACAGAGCCAAACAACC
>ML382815.1:682-53925 GCA_005239525.1 Nicotiana knightiana | reverse complement strand
TAAAGCCAGGGCAGGCCTGGCGTTAGGGCCCTAACGCCCCCCTAACACCAGGGGGTACCAGGCCTTATGGCGCAAACTCCCCCCTAACGCCAGGGGGTGCCAGGATTTACGGGGCAAACGCCCGGGTATCGCCCGGGCGTCTCCTTTTGCGTATTTTCGACGTATTTGCATCCCTTTAGCTCCGTTTCCATCTTCAATTCACCTACACATAAAATAAACTCCATTAAGCATATAACAAGTGTATTTTTATCATTAATGCGCATAAAATGTAAGGTATATCACATGTTAAACTATGCAATTTAGTCTCGCATCAGTGGCCCTAGCAGAAGTGGGGGAGATCAGAGTGCAACCAAATCTAAGGCTCCTTCCTCAGGTAGCAATAGTGTTGCGTCAAACAACAATGATCGGGGGTAAAATCACCACTCATCAACACCCCTAACTTAAAGTTTTTGCTTGTCCTCAAGCAAATCAAAACCAACAATTCAATGAGGTCTACTATTTAAATCACAAGTAGTATTGCTATCATTTACAAATCACATTCTCCAATTAAGCACCATACTTATAGATTTGGTTGGTACTAAAAATTAGGCTCAAGTATGTGCATCTTACCCAAATAACCCCCTCATTTAAAAACAACTTCAAGAAATTCAAAGGATTTTCAAACTAATTAAGTGACAAGAACAAGCCTCAAGAAGTGACTCAAAAGCACTAGTCCACTACATATGCTCAATTTACTCATTTTCGGATATATCAATGTCACTAATCCATCCTAATTCATGTGCCCTTACAAGAAGGAAAGTCCCAAAATCACCATATTTACAATAACAACACAAGGGACAAATTCACAAAGACACTCACTCTCACAAAGAATTGCAAGTGTTACAACGTATCATGCCATAAGATTGCCCTTATTTTAATTCGCCGCCTATTCAAGAACATTCGGCTGGAGATCCCATAAAGACTTTTTAAGTTTGTAATGTAGATTTAGGGAAGAGTCAGATAAGCATTTGGGATACAAGTGACTACACCCTCCTTGAACACTACTCACATTTGTCTTTCTTTTTGCATGTTGTTCCTTTTCAAACCACATAGCCTTCATTGGCAACTAGTTACCATCATAGAACCACCTTGAATACCTCTCTAATTTTCTTCAAGGCTCCATATTTATATACATACATACATATATCTTTTTATTTTTATTTTTTATATTTTCTTTTGGAGCTTGAGTAATTTCATATGAACACTTTGAGGTATATGTTCCTACACTCAATGTACAACCGTACCACTTTCCAACTTGATGCCAACACCCCCAACTTAGGTTTTTAGCCTCACTCTCAATATTCAAGGAGGGACTGGTTCAAAAGAGAGAATTATTTCACAAAAAAGGTAAAGGTTTGTAATAAGGTAGCCAAAGAAAAGGTTAAAGGCTCAAATAGGGTAAACTTGTGATAATATTTATGCAATGGTACAAAGAATGCCTAAAGTCATCCCTCCAACCAAACATAACTAAAATTAGCATTGAAAGACCAAACGAGCAAGTTCTAGATGATAGAATTCAACACAAGAATTATTTATACAAACACTAACACACATGGCACATGAACTAATCAAGACGGATCAATTTCACTCCTTAATAGGAGCATCTAGAGCAATATCATGCCAACTAGTGGGCAAAGAGTCACCAAAAGAGCCAAAAAGTTATCACAAACATTATTCTTCTCCATGCAACTTACTTTTTTCAATTTAAAACCAAAATTCGGAGAGGTATTCTTAATTCACATTTCACATGCAAGAGACTAATTTTGTTAGTACCAAATAATCCAAAAGTATCCACCTAGCAAAACAAGACTAATTCCCTTAAGAAAGTTGTCACGCCATCCATCATAGGAAAAAGTCAGCCGGTTCAACACAAAAAATATTCCTTGGGAAAGAACCGTAGCATAAAGAAAACCCAAAAAAATACTACTAAAGAAATAAAAATAAAAGAAAAAAATTACTAAAGAGAATAATAATATAAAAGCAACTAATACTAAAGAAGAAAAACTAACATAAACTAAAAACTATTAAAGAAAGAAAAATAAAATAGTGTAACAACAATGACTAATATGCAAATGTACACTTAATCACAACCACGCTCGGCAAGAGCACATGATAATCAATAACAAAACAAGCCCAACAAGGGCACACAATATCCATACCACCAAAGAAACCCGGCAAGGTCACATACATAGAATCATAGTATGAATACAGTATACTCCCTAAAGCCACCCCCAACTAAAAATATTGCAGTGTCCTCACTACACAATATCAAAAGTGAATAAAAGTAGTTTGAAGGTCTCCCTAAGTTCTGCATCATACTAGCAGACTGCAGGAGAAAGGGCTAATCACTGCTGCCAAGAACTCTCACCTTCATCATCCTCATCATCAGCATCCGAAATGAAAGAGTACTCCTCATTATCCTCAGCATCAACCGGTATCTTCCTATTCGGCTGCCCCCACTTGAAGATGGCTTTGATGTCTCTCCACATTTTGATCATAAATTTGCCCTTCTTTGTGTTTCTCTCTTTTTCCTTATCAAAGTCTGACTGAAGATCTGCATGTACCTTAGCCAAGTTGCTATAGGCGGTCTCGAGTTTGCCCACAGATGCTGCTATCTTATCTTGAGATTCTGCCTACTTTTTCTGCACATCTAAGTAGGTCTTCATGTCATCCCTGCTGGAGTACTCGACAAAGGCTGGGAGTGTGAGGGCCCACTAGGGAGCTTTAACACTAAGTCACGAATGGATGCAAGCTGGGAGTTTAGCACCCCAAATAGTCCCTTAGGCACATCTGTCCGGAAACAGTAGTGGTGACCTTCCTCTTCTTGCTCTTCACTGCACTACTCTCGCCCAATACTCTCAATGGGTGGAAGGGTTTGTCGGCGGGTAGCCAACGATCGGTGCTACGCACCTCAACCTATGCCTGGATGCACAACTCTGTAATCAGTGAAGGAAACATCAACCTTGCGCTGTCATCGAGCAGATACTCCCTCAGCTCCCTCAAGATATAGTAGCCGACATTAACGGGAATTCCATCAAGAAGGCATGTAATGATCATGGCTCTAGTGTATGATACATCCGAGACATTCCCACATGGTGATACCCTGTTGCAGAGAATGTAGAGCCATATTTTAGCTTCGACTGTGAAGTCGATCGACTTCAAGCCCTTTTATTGTTGGCACATTTTGCTCTGATACTTGCAGGATAAAGTTTAGACACAAGCCATTCTACGTTGTTGCAATTATCTTTTTCTAGTACTGGCTCGAGTGGATGGTTAGGAATCCCGAGTACGTCATTAATCTGCTCAGACCTAAATCTCATTGTTTTGCCTCTAATGGTGAGTTGTGGGTCGGCGAAGTTTGTATACTTAAGGTTTGCGTAAAACTCGCGAACCCACTCCTCATTGACCTTGCATTGGAGTCGGACTGAAGCATGACCATCCGGAGGATTGTAAACGGCCATAGAAATCTGGGAGCAGCTCAACCAATTTATCCTCGGCGATCCCTTTCTCGAGCACTATCTTCTTTGTGATAAGATTGTCATAATATCGGCGATGACAATCAGCAGACATGAAGCGTGAGTTATCAAATTGTTCCTCAGGTTTCTCCTCAATTTCATGACTGTGTGGAGCATTTTTATGTTCGGGTCCATTTTAGCTCGACGTACCTTCAAAAAATCAAAACAAAGTTACTTGGGCAGTATAATCATGTTAAGCAATTTAAAACACTGCAATTAGACCAAAACATCAAGTTGAACGGGCCCAGGAAGCTCTAGTTGCAAAGCTACTGGAATTGCACATTTTTCCAGTTTTCGCACCTGCGGAAGAACAACCGCAGGTGCGGTCCCACTTATGTGATATTTCCACCGCTTCTGCGGTTTTTCCCATTCTACCAAAAGTCGCACCTGCAGAACAATCAACGTAGGTGCGAGGCCGCATCTGCGGCATTTTTATCGCATCTGCAGAGTTCATCAAAGGGTTCAAATGTCCAAACTTTTTCGACTCTTTTCACTTGTGGCATGACTTTTAGCACCTAATTTGTACTCAAGACTTCCAAATTAGTGTACTACATGAACTTATGACTTTATTAAGATTGATTTTTAGGTACTTAGCACAAAACTTTCTTTTGGACAATCTGTCGAACACTTTGCAAGCAGTGTAAAATTGATTCTTCTTCACACAAATTGGGTACTCAAATTTCCCAAAATTTTGTTTCATTAGTAGCAGCACACACACAGACACTCTCAACCATTTTCCCTCACTCCTAAAACTAACAGTGATTAAGAAGAAAATGAAAAGAATAATTTGAAAACGGGACTAAAGATTAGATGAGATGAAGAAGGAGAAAAATAAAAGAGAAGTAGAAGAGAAGAGTAGATGAGAGATACATGTGTTGTCTTGTGTGAGAGAACTAGAAATCAAGAGCAAAGGAGGATTTGAATTTGTGAGAGATGAGGGAGTTTGGGTTTTGGGGGAAAACGATCAGACAATACCTGATGAAATGAGGGCTTAACTCATTAAACTTGCCCGATTTTTCGCACTTGCGGATAATACACACTTCTGCGCCTGCGCTTCTGCGAGAATAAAAACGCACATGCGGATTTTTAGCTTCTGCGCCTCGAGACACGCTTCTGCGCTGCCGCATCTGCGAGTAAAGTTCCGCAGATGCGGTTACACCAGATGACTGGTGCTCATATTTTTGCAGCCACTGTTTTGTGCATTCCAAATTCTCAAACTCCTCAATTCAGCTCCAAAAAATCTGAAACTTGGCAGATTAGTCAAAAATAACACACTAAGTTATTCTAAAAAAAATTTCAAAAACGATTAAAAATTTTGAGAACGATGGGTTGCCTCCCACCAAGCGCCTTATTTAACGTCGTGGCACGATGCGGATAAATTTTACCACTTTTCTTGCCACTTGGACGATATGAACTGGGCACCTTGCTTGGAATCAAGCTTGTGACCACGAGCGGTGGGGGTGGTAAATAGATGATCAAGCCAAGCATTGATTTCTTCATTTTGCACTTCTTGGCTTGCACGCGAGGAATGTCATTTTGCCTTCTTGCTCTTTCAAATTTTAAAATTTATGGCCTTTGTATTTCTTCCTCGCAATCCCTCATTGATTTGTGTAGTTCAATTCCCATATCGCCACACAAGTCCAATGTTGAAAAATGCTTGGAATGTAACATCAACCCTCCAAATTGTAATTCTTCCCGGATTTTGAAATCCTCTATTTCCCCCGGACTGGAGTCAATCTCAACCAAAATTTCATTCACATCGGTTGACTTTAATTCCATATTTTTCTTGGCATCACTAATACTCATGGAGTCGGTTGGCGGATGTTCAATTATTGATTCCTCGAAATAAATCTCACTCTCTTCCTCGGAATTGGACTCTTCTTGACTCCCTTCCACACTTTCAAATTGATAGGCATAATGAGCCTCAATCAATGATTTAATTTGATCCTCCAAAGTGCGGATATGATCATCATTTTTAGTCAGCCTTGTTTCAAGTCCTCGAGTGCAAAGTTGTAATTCTCCTCATTTTCAAGAATGGCCTCCAACATGAGCATCATCTCATTTTGAGAATTTGAGAGTTCTTCTTGGTTTGGTTCGAGTGCCAAGGAAGGATTTTCGGCTTCCACATCTAATGAAAATTCTTGGCTATCATTCACTTCCGAGGCTTTTTGGACCTCTAAAGCTTCAAGCATTTCTTCCATTTGTGAGTGCAACCTTTCAAGCGCCAAGTCATTTTGGAGACTATTCTCCTAAAGCTCCTCCAAGGCATTTTGCTCTTTGTTTCCTCCTTCAAGTAGGCATTCTAACATGAGCTTGAACTCTCCATTTTGACCATGCTCAATTTCTTCCACTTTCTCATCCTAAAATTTTCATCACAAAAAGTACAATCATCATAGGGGGGGCTTGGGGAAGGGGCGTACAAATAAGCACAATCATACCAATGATCATTTTGACAACCACACTTATCACAAATACTCCACTCATGGGTTTGAGATTGTGCACACAATCCACTCCCGGAAGAATTTAAATAATTTTACCACGAGTGTGGTCCTCCACAATAAGGACAAGGGTCATCAAAGTATGAACAACTACCATCCGACCAATTTTCATTATATGATGCCATTTTTTTTTTTATCAAAAAACTAAGAAAATAAAAAAAATGAACAAACAAGAAAAATAGACCAAGGTATGAAAGATAATTACAAAAATATTAACAAGTTTGGACCAAAGCACTTACGCTTACTTCTCAATCAACCTAAATTACGCTAAATTGTTCCCCGGCAACGGCGCCAATTTTGATGATGTCCAAATCCACTACTAAAAAGTAAATGGACACGGTCGCATGAAATATAAATTACCCAACTATGAGTCGAGGTCGAATCCCACATAGAACAGTATGTAGGCGATTAGAAATGTAAGAGAATTATCACTTGTTATGCAATGCCAAACACTTAGAATTTGGTCGTGAAAATTTTTATACCTAAATGCGAAAATATAAAATAACCTAGAAAGCAAGTAAAATGATCAATTCCTACAAGTATGGATGCATCGGAAATTACACTCAAGTAACGATCCAATGTGTTTCACGATTTTACAAATATGAGCGAGTTTATGTTAATTAGCCACGTATAACAATTCTAAATTAGCTTCTTCTGAAGACTAACAAAACTTTCTAATTGAATTATCCCTAAGACAATTAAGAGATTAACCATACCCGGATATGGCTACAAGTAGTTCAATCCTATTCCTAGGTAGAATCTATAAAATGAGGGTTAAAACCTAAAGTTCTTGTTAATTAATCTTTTCCAACCCCAAATTATCTTTTCCAAAATCAATTCAAAGTTAATGGGCGAGTCCTAGGGTTAGATAATCCCTTTGGAAACATTAAAGAACAAGAATAATTAAAAAATAATAACTCACTTCATGAATAAATAAAAATCGTTCAATACATAAGCACAACAAGGTATTTAATCGACATTTTAAATATGAATATTCCCATAAACAAGATTCAAGTGTTGGAAAAAATACTACACACTTAGATATACAATATAAAGCAAGAAAATAAAAAAATGAGCATAACGGAGTAAGAAATTCTCAACCAAAAGCTTCAAATCTTCAAGACCCAAGTGTGTGTGCAAGAATCCTAGCTTCCAAAGCTTGTTCTCTCTAGTGTATGGACTGAAAAATTAGCCAAAGATCTGTCTAAGATGTAAAAGTTATCAAAAATATCTGCTAGGTCGTGTATTTATGGGTTTGGAATTGAGAAAATGTGAATTGTCATTTCTGCCCAGAACTGATGCCCGTTTACCGCACCTGCGGAAAGATCCTCGCATGTGCGGCTCCGCAGATGTGGATCGCCCATCGCAGATGCGAAAAATGAAGGGAAGCACTGGATCCACATATACAGTATTGAAAGCGCAGATGCGCAACCGCAGAAGCGGGTCTTGAATCGAAAATGTGATACTAGGTCAAGCTGCTCAACTCCGCAGATGCGGACTCTCTCCTCGCAGGTGCGGGATCGCTTCTGCGCACAATATTCCGCAGATGCGGAATCCCTGGAGACTTTTGCATTCTTTCAACCATTTTTTGCTCAATTTCACTTCAATTGAATTCAAATCACTTCATGGCATCATTTACCTGAAAATCTAACAATACACACCATAATGACCTCATATTATTATTAAAGGACGCAAAATATAAAGAAAAGAGACTAAAATGAGTCGTAAAATCACCACTCATCAAGGGAGAAAGCCCCTTTCAGGATGTCGTCATTGCGGCGGGCCACATTGGAATAATGAATGCCCACGTGCACAGATGAACGCCCATCAAGCTTTTGATGATGGGATGGATGACGAAGCAGATGATGTGGAGCAGACCTAACTGGTAGGTGCCTTCAATGCAATTGTTGGCTCTATTGCTGAGGCATTAGCAGGAACCGGTACTAGTATCCATAAGAAGAAGGACCCTGCCCAATCACCAAGAAAGGGAAAAAGAAGGCGGGTGAGAGGACTCTTCTTAAACAAGAGAGGACCTTGTTCGTTGAACTGAAGGTAAATGGCAAGCCCATTCAGGCGATGATAGACACGGGTGCTACCCACAACTACTTGGCCTCAACTCAGGTGGAGCACCTTGGTATAGTTGTAGGAAAGGACAGAGGTCATGTCAAAGCTATCAACTTACCTCCTCAGCTAGTGGGTGGAATAGCCAACGAAGTACCAGTGAAGCTGGGTCCTTATGATGGAAAATTCAACTTGCGCGTAGTAATCATAGATGACTTCGAGTTGATACTTGGTTTAGAATTCTTGAGGCAAACCAACACCATGCCTGTACCATATGCAGACATGTTTCTGATGATGGTATCAAGCGGGGCTAAGCCATGCATTATCCCGTGCATGCCCATGAAGATGGCCGCTGAGAATGTCTCGGCCTTGCAGTTAAAGAAGGGAGTCAAATGACATGAACCTATGTTCCTGGATACCCTATGCACTGAAGATGTAGAACGCTCCTCGGGACCCATTCCTACACTCGTAAAGGAGCTACTACTAGAGTTTGAAGATGTCATGCCACAGGATATGTCAAAACGACTCCCGCCTAGGCGCATGGTGGACCATGAGATTGAGTTGCTGCCGAGTGAGAAGCCACCCGCTCGGGCACCTTATAGAATGTCACAAACTGAACTCACAGAGCTTTGGAGACAGTTGACGGAGATGCTAGACACAAGGATCATTGTTCCCTCCAATACCCTATATGGGTCCCCTGTGCTATTCCAAAAGAAACATGTTGGTAGTCTACGACTCTGTGTGGATTATCGGGATCTAAACAAAATCTCTATGAAGAAGAAGAATCATATTCCGCTCATGGAAGACTTGTTTGATAGATTGGGAGTGCGACGGTGTTTACGAAAATTAACCCGAAGACAGGGTATTGGCAAGTTAGGATTGCTGAGGGTGATGAACACAAGACGACCTGTGTGACATGATATAGGTCGTTCGACTTCCTGGTTATGTTGTTCGACTTGACTAACACTCCATCCCCATTTTGCACCCTGATGAACCAAGTCTTCTAAGAGTACATTGACGAATTCGTGGTGGTCTATTTCGATGACATTGTGGTTTATAGCCAAACACTGGAAGAACACTTGGAGCACTTGCGGAAGGTCCTAGACCGGTTGCGGGAGCACGAATTATGAGAAGTTATCCAAGTGCTCCTTTGCTCAAAAATAGATTGACTTCCTCGGACATGTCATTAAGGAAGGGCGGATCAATATGGACCAACAAAAGATTCAAGTTATTACAGATTGGCTGCCGCCCAAGGATATCCACGCCTTGAGGGCGTTCCTTGTCCTATACAATTTCTATCGGCTATTTGTGAAAAATTACTCCTTCATCGCAGTGCCATTGACAGAACTCCTCAAGAAGGTCACGGCTTGGGATTGGGGACCCAGGCGAGCGGAGTTCTTCAACGCATTAAAAGCGGCTATGTCTAGCCCCGTCTTGGCCCTCCCTAATTAGGCCAAGCCATTCGAGGTACAAACTGATGCTTCCGACTATGCGCTTGGCAGAGTCTTACTACAAGAAGGCCATCCCGTAGCGTATGAGAGTCGGAAGACGAAGGATGCATAGCGGCGCTATGTCACCCATGAGAAATAATTATTTCTTGTCGTTCATTACTTATTCCTTTGGAGGCATTATCTCAAGACAGACAATACACTTGTTAGCCATTTCATGACCCAGCCGAAGTTGAATGGCCAACAGGCCCGGTGGCAGGAACTCCTAGTGGAATTTCACTTCAAATTGGAATATAGAAGTGGGAATACTAATCATGTTGCTGATGCACTTAGTCGGAGAGCTGACCTAGCCTCGGTGTGCCTACTCACCACCCTAAGTGGGAGCGAAGTAGCTACCCTCATAAAAGACCAGATACAGGATCTACTCATCAAGGATCCTGTTGCACAGTATTTGGTTGATATGGTAGGATAGGGCAAAACTCGCCAGTTCTACATGAAAGACATCGTTAGTGATCGCAACTCACGCTTCACTAGAAAATTTTGGACCCAACTATTTAAGTGCCTCGGGTCAAAATTGAGTCACAACTCAAGTTTTCATCCGCAATATGATGGCCATATGGAACGGTTCAATGGTATGTTGGAGGAATATCTCCGCCACTTTATAACAGGATCGTAGAAGAATTGGGTGAAGCTTTTGGATGCTGCTCAACTGTGTTTCAATTCAGCACAAACAAAAGCGCTTTTGAAATTTTTACCGGGCAGCAACCACTACTCCCACACACCGTGAATGCACCAAACATGTCAAAATATCCTCGATCTGCTAGCTTCTCAAAAGAATGGAAGCTAAATTTAGAGCTAGTGCAGAGCTATCTTGTCAAAGCCCAAAAGCGAATGAAGAGGCATACTGATTAAAATCGTCGCTTTGTTGAATATCAAGTAGGAGACAAAGTGATGGTCAAAATCCGAAAGTGGTACTTCTTTGCAGGGGTCCATGAACCTCTCCTATTGCAAAAATACATTGGACCATTGTCCATTGAAAGGCGCATTGGGAAAGTTGCATACCGGGTGGATACCTCATCTTGGTGGAAAATCCATCTCGTCTTCCATGTTAGCCTTCTGATTCGGAAAGACACGGAGAATCCTTCACGGATCCAACTCATAATACCCAGTATTCGAGGCCCCAATTCAACCGAGAAAAGGCATGTTGAAGCTATTCTTGATGATCGGGTAATTCACTCCTCAAGGAAAGATCACCAAGAGTTCTTGGTGAAATGGCAGGGTTGTGATGCAGAGGAGAATACTTGGGAGAGGGGAACAAACCTTAAAGCCTACAAGAGCCTAATTGAAGATTATCTTGCAAGGAAGGCGCCGGGGACGTCGACAACTCAGGTGGGGGAGAATGTCATGGGCGGCTTTCCAGCCATGCCCCATGATCCCTTGGACGCGCCCCGTAGCATCATAGCAATCCTCCCAACGCCTAGCGTTACATACGACCTCGTGGTCTTGGTTGCGCCAAGTGACAAGCGCGCAGATCGTGATGCCAAAACAAGGTTGCTGACAACGGACCTGTTTGTACCTTGTGAAAAACTAAGTCCTTTTCATTGTAAATATAGAGTAGTTTTATTTCATGTATTTCCATTATGATTCCCCAGCTTAGTTAGGTCAAGTCTTGTAACTTTGGTTTATTTTTTTAAGCATTATTAAGGGGGATCAAGCAATCAAAACTTTCTAACAAGCAAACAATTCTCTGTACTGGTGTCTCTCCCCCTCGACACCGCGTTACCTTTTTGTAATAACTTTCATTAATGCAATCAAGCTTTCTTTCAATTCTTATTTCTGTTCTTTCAATTGCTCTTGACATTGATTTTCCCGTACGGCACTGGCAATCTTGTCTAGCGTATGGAGGGGACCTCAATTGGCAGACAACAACTGCACTAGCATCAGTTTCTTAGCCTTATGTCGTCTTTCTAAGAAATTTCAAGAAAGCATCGCGTAACAGCATGTATGTGGTTTTGACAAGTGAATTGAGTTATTTAGCATTGCTGCATTACACAGGCACATGCTTGGAACGAGTTTGAAAGTTGACTTCTCGTAATTTCTTTTCTTTTCCTGCGTAGAATTTAAATTATACCACACCCATGTTAAAAAGAAAAGGCGAATGAAGCAATGAATTCTATTTATGAGGGATGTAGGAGCGGTTTCTTAGGTGGAAGTACTAGTAATTATTTTTCTTTTTCACCGCCTTTTCATGCTTTCTATTCTAATACTCCCTCCTCTCTCGTATTATCTATCGTGTTTATCTTTTACATGTCCCTTCAAAAATATTAAATATGAAATATTTTTTACTATTTAATCTTTATTTATATCTTAAGATATAATTTATCTTCATTTGTTATTTATTCTTAATTAAGGTATTTGTAGTCTTCAACAATTAATATTAACGGTAAACAGTTAATATTAACGGTAGAATTGGAAAAAAAAAATTAATTTACTTTGAACTATTAAAATAATAAATAATTTGAGATAACTATTTTTAGAAATCACGACAGATAATATGAGACAGAGAGAGTAACTCGATATTCAGTAATTAATTGATCTTTAATTGTTTCAAACATCTGTAGCAGATTATAATGCACTGCAAGAGTAGTGTTAGTCTGTTAGAAGGGAAATCACAAGCTCTTGAATACAACTTCAACATTTCTTGATTGAGCTAGACCTCATAGTTGGACCTGGAGTGAAATTAACTTTGTTTAGCACAAAATCAAGGGCATTTGCATTTATACTTACTTTTTGGGTTATTTTTTAACTTATATTTGTTTTGCAAAAAATAATTACAAACGTATTCATTTTTCGCGTAACTTCAGATATACGAGTTTGAAGTAGGTTTGAACTTCAGAATATTTTGCTTGAAGTGTAGAAAAATTTCACCATGTGATAATCCAATATTTATTCATCTCGTGTTCATTATTAGCACCAAATAGCCCAGTCTGTTTTCAAACTTAATAAAGGAAACTCTTCTTAATGTTATAAAATAACGAATGTAAAGCAAATAAACTAAAGACAAGTATATAGAGAAACTGATATATTATTGAACTTTCAAACTGATGTACATAATGAACTGAAATCTCTTATATTTATAGAAGAAAGGAAGCTGCTGTGTAACCTGCTACTGCAAGCTGCTTGTAAGCTGCTACTGCAAGCTGCTTTGTAAGTTGCTTGTAAGCTGCTACTGTACCAGATGTAGATAATCTTCTTCCGGGAGTAATGTTTATCCACAACGGAGTACCAAAATGATAAGCTTCTTCAGGAGGCTTATTTCCAATAGAGTACTAAATAGATGAATATATTTACGGCAGTGTCACATATGGATAAGCTTCTTCAGGAAGCTTATTTACAACGGAGTACTAAATGAACATCCATTATATAATATATATTTATAACACTCCCCCTTGGATGTTCATTAAAAGATAATGTGCCTCATTAAAACCTTACTAGGAAAAACCCTGTGGAAAAAAGTTCTAGTGAAGGAAAAAGAGTACACATATTTAGTAATATGCATTGCTAGGTGCCTCATTAAAAACCTTATAAGGAAAACTCTGTGGGAAAAAACTTTAGTAAGGAAAAAAGAGTGCATCGCTTATTTTACTNAATGTCACCATTTTTCTGAAGATCGTGTGTGTAGAATAATTTTGGTGAAATGTGCTTCGTTCTATCACTTTTTATAAATCCTCCTTTCAATTGGGCTATGCATGCAGCATTGTCTTCTTTTAAATTGTGGGTCTTTTCTCACATTCCAAATCACATTTTTCTCGAATAAAATAAATTATTGATCTCAACCATACGCATTCCCTACTTTCTTCATGAATAGCTAATATCTCATCATGATTTGAAGAAGTAGAAACAATAGATTTCTTTGTGGAGCGCCATGATATGACAGTACCTCCATAAGTAAATACGTACCCGGTTTGAGATCGAGCTTTATGGGGATCAGATAAATAACCTGCATCTGCATAACCAACAAGATCTGCACTATCTTTGTTAGCATAAAACAAACTCATATCAAGAGTTCCCTTTAAATATCGCAATATATGCTTAATCCCATTCCAATGTCTCCGCGTAGGAGAAGAATTATATCTTGCTAACAAATTAACAGAAAATGCTATGACAGGCCTTGTGGCATTAGCAAGATACATTAATGCACCAATTGCACTGAGATATGGTACTTCGGGACCAAGGAGTTCCTCATTATCTTCTGGAGGTCGGAACAAATCCTTATTCACTTCAAGTGATCGAACAACCATTGGTGTACTCAATGGGTGCGCTTTGTCCATGTAAAAGCGTTTTAAGACCCTTTCTGTATAGGCAGATTGATGGATAAAGATCCCGTCTGCTAAATGTTCAATTTGCAGACCAAGACAAAGTTTTGTCTTTCCAAGATCTTTCATCTCAAATTCTTTCTTAAGATATTCAATTGCCTTTTGGAGCTCTTCTGGAGTTCCAACAAGATTTATGTCATCAACATAAATAGCAAGTATAACAAATTCTGATGCCATTTTCTTTATAAAAATACATGGACAAATAACATCATTTATGTAACCTTCTTTCAGCAAATATTCACTAAGGCGATTATACCACATGCGCCCAGATTGCTTTAAACCGTAAAAAGATCTTTGTAATTTGATTGAATACATTTTCCGAGATTTTAATATTGCTTTCGGCATTTTAAATCCTTCAGGGATTTTCATGTAAATTTCATTATCAAGTGACCCGTACAGATAAACTGTAACCACATCCATTAGATGTATTTCAAGCCTTTCATGTAAGGCTAAAATGATGAGATATCGAAATGTTATGACATCCATAACGAGTGAATATGTTTCTTCATAATTGACTCCAGGTCGTTGTGAGAATCCTTGTGCGACAATGCGAGCCTTGTATCTTTCAACTTCATCTTTATCATTTCTTTTCCGCACAAAAACCCATTTATGAGCAACTGGCTTTATACCAGCAGGTGTTTGGACTACTGGTCCAAAGACCTCTCTTTTAGAAAGGGAATTCAATTCTGATTGAATTGCCTCTTACCAGTTTGGCTAATCAGATCTTTGTCGATATTCTTCGACAGATTTGGGGTTCAAGATCCTCACTATCTTGCATAATGTTTAGTGCAACATTATATGCAAAAATATTATCCACCACTATTTCAGATCGATTTAAATTAATCCCATCACCAGTAGAACTTATTAAGAGTTCCTCACTCACCTAAGTCTCGGGTTCATTGATTACTTCAGGAATCTCAGAACTAATCAGATCTTGGGTCTCTTCAGGAGATCCCTTCATAGTATTATTTTGATCATTTGTCGATTTTTTTCCCTAGGATTTTGATACTTAGAACCCAGAGGCCTACCACGCTTCAGGCGTGTTTTGGGTTTACTAGCTATCATGCTAGTAGATGGTCCTGCTGGGACATCAATTCGGATAAGCACATTCTCTGCAGGGATATGTGATTTAGTAATCCTTTTCAAATCAGTAAACGCATCTGGCATTTGATTTGCTATATTCTGTAAATGGATGATCTTCTGGACCTCCTGATTACATATAGGGGTATGTGGATCAAAATGAGATAATGATGAAACTCCACACAATTTCTCTTTTCATTTCGTTTTTCTCTCCCCCTAATTTTGGGAAATTTGTTTCATTAAATCGACAATCTGCAAATCGAGCAGTAAATAAATCTCCCGTCAATGGTTCAAGATAGCAAATAATAGAGGGTGATTCAAACCCAATATATATTCCTAACCTTCTCTGTGGGCCCATCTTACTACGATGTGGTGGTGCTACTGGAACATATACAGCGGNATTTGATTTGCTATATTCTGTAAATGGATGATCTTCTGGACCTCCTGATTACATATAGGGGTACGTGGATCAAAATGAGATAATGATGAAACTTTCCACACAATTTCTCTTTTGATTTCCTTTTTCTCTCCCCCTAATTGTGGGAAATTTGTTTCATTAAATCGACAATCTGCAAATCGAGCAGTAAATAAATCTCCCGTCAATGGTTCAAGATAGCGAATAATAGAGGGTGATTCAAACCCAATATATATTCCTAACCTTCTCTGTGGGCCCATCTTACTACGCTGTGGTGGTGCTACTGGCACATATACAGCGCATCCAAAAATTCGTAGATGGGCAATATTTGGTTCATGACCAAAAACTAATTGTGACGGAGAATATTTATTATAATGTGTCGGTCTGAGACGAATAAGTGATGTTGCATGCAAAATAGCATGTCCCCAAACAATAGTGGGCAATTTTATTTTCATAAGTAGTGGTCTTGCTATCAATTGCAGGCATTTGATAAATGACTCTGCAAGGCCATTTTGAGTATGAACATAAGCTACAAGATGTTAAAATTTTATCCCAATTGATAGACAATAATCATCAAAAGCTTGAGATGAGAATTCTCCAGCATTATCAAGGCGAATAGCCTTTATAGGATAATCTGGGAATTGTGCCCTTAATCGAATTATTTGGGCTAATAGCTTTGCAAACGCCAGGTTGCGAGATGATAGTAGGCACACATGAGACCATCTTGAAGATGCATCTATTAGGACCATAAAATATCTAAACAACCCACTTGGTGGGTGAATAGGTCCACATATATCCCCATGTATACGCTCTAAAAAGGCAGGGGATTCCATGCTAACCTTCATTGGTGATGGTCTAGTTATCATTTTACCTTGATAACAAGCATCACAAGAAAATTCATCATTTGTAAGAATCTTCAGGTTCTTTAGTGGATGTCCACTTGAATTTTCAATAATTCGTCTCATCATTATTGATCCAGGATGGACCAAACGGCCATGCCAAAGCTCAAAAGTATTTCAATTAGTAAACTTCTGGTTTACGATACAGTGTGCTTCAACTGCACCGATCTTTGAATAGTATAAGCCAGAAGATAAAGTTGGTAACTATTCTACAATGCATTTCTGGCCAGAAATATTCTTTGTAATACAAAGATATTCCTCATTCATTTCATCTATTGTCTTAACATGATACCCATTTCGGCGGATATCTATAAAACCCAACAAATTTCTTCGGGACTTGGAGGAGAATAATGCATTATTTATAATAAGTTTTGTTCCCTTAGACAGAAATACAATTGCTCTTTCGGAGCCTTCAATCAAACCTATATTACCAGAAATTGTAGAAACATTTACTTTTTCCTTATGCAAATAAGAATAGTATTTGTGATATTTGAATATGGCATGAGTTGTTCCACTATCAATTACACAAATATCTTCATGATTGGTCTTTGATCCAAACATAATTTGAGGATTATCCATATTCTTCAAAATGACATAAACAAAATATATTATAATAAACGTTATTATCAAAACGTAACTTCTATTACATAACCATACTATCTACTACAAACAACAAAAATTAAAATATTTACATTTCTACAGATTCATCAGCGATTACATGACTTGTTTCTCCTTCTGGTAGTGCAAAGTAATCAGCTACATCCAAATACATGAAGTCTAAATTATCTTCAGAAATAAAATTTTCTTCAGCATTTTTGTCTGTCTTTTTCAGGGAGGCTTGATAAAGCTCAACCAGGTGCTTTGGCGTATGACAGGTATGTGACCAGTGCCCTTTTCCTGCACATCTATAGCATGAATTTTCTGTATGTGTTGCTTGCACCGCTTCATGCTTTTGTTCCTTCCTTTTCCACTGCTGGTGGTTAGAAGGGTTCTTTGGTGCATTATTATTACCATGATTAGATTTTCTTCCCCGACCACGAACATGACCACGACTGGGGCCACGACCTCTTCCATGCTTAGCTTGGTGGAAGTTCGTCTCATTCACTCAGGGAATGGACAACAACCAGTTGGTCGGCTTTCATGATTTTTCATTAATAGCCCATTATGTTGCTCGGCTACAAGAAGATGTGAGATAAGTTCAGAATACTTTTTGAATCCCATCTCTCAATATTGCTGCTGCAGGAGCATATTCGAGGCATGAAAAGTGGTGAAAGTTTTCTCCAACATATCATGATCGATAATATTATCACCACATAATTTCAATTAGGAAATAATCCTGAACATAGCAGAATTATACTCATTGATAGATTTAAAATCTTGTAGCCTTAAATGAGTCCAGTCATAACGTGCCTGTGGAAGAACGACCATCTTCAGATGGTCATATCTATCTTTCAAACTATTCCACAGTATGACTGGATCTTTAACAGTGAGATATTTCATTTTCAAGCCTTCATCAAGGTGATAGCGTAGGAATATCATGGATTTGGCACAGTCTTGGTTTGATGCTTGATTTTTGTCCTTGATGGTGTCTGCCAGACCCATCGCATCAAGATGAATTTCAGCATCAAGCACCCATGACATGTAGCTTTTGTCCGATATATCAAGGGCTACAAATTCAAGTTTAGAAAGATTTGACATTATTTAGAAAAAGAAAGTTCGTACCTTTGATACTTTCAAAGTATTTGCTCGAGATGACAGAGTCTCGTGCTGATAACGTGTTATAAAATAACGACTGTAAAGTAAATAAACTAAAGACAAGTATATAGAGAAACTGATATATTATTGAACTTTCAAACTGATGTACATAATGAACTGAAATCTCCTCTATTTATAGAAGAAAGGAAGCTGCTGTGTAAGTTGCTACTGCAAGCTGCTTGTAAGATGCTACTGCAAGCTGCTTGTAAGTTGCTTGTAAGCTGCTACTGTACCAGATGTAGATAATCTTCTTCTGGGGGTAATGTTTATCCATAACGGAGTACCAAAATGATAAGCTTTTTCAGGAGACTTATTTCCAATAGAGTACTAAATAGATAAACATATTTACGGCAGTGTCCCATATGAATAAACTTCTTCAGGAAGTTTATTTACAACAGAGTACTAAATGAACATCCATATATAATATATATTTATAACACTTAAGACATTTTTGTTCCTTTCCTTTCTCTTCATATTCCTATTCATATTGTCTTTTGCACATCCTTCAAAAAAAAGACAGTTTAACCGGTTTGCTTATGATTTTTTTTTTTGTGTAAACTATCATTTACCTCTTCTTAAATGTATCACTTTATTAACACTACACCAACTACTGATAAGTAATTTCATATTTTTTCTAAAATATCATATATTTTGAAACAAATTTAATTATTTGTTAAAATACTACTGCAAATTTTAGGACAGGATGGAGCAATCTTGAAAACAATTCTCCAAGTCAACTACCAAAACTGGGGATAATTAATATATTAAAAAAAATAAGGAGAGATTCTCGGAATGCAGATGGTACTGTTCATCGGAACAGCTAATTGTTGGTGATTTTCTTAAAAGCAACGACGGCATAGATAAATTTATTTATTAATAAAAAAGATTTGGTATAAAAGAAAAACTAAAGAACGTTGGTAATATTTATACCTCATGACATTAGAGTGAAATAATTCTCTCTATTAAAAATGAATGGAATAATGAGAAGTCATCTTTGAGATTTAAATCTTTAACTTTTAAATTAGACACATATAGTTATATTGTTTAGGAATCATTTAGCTTGCTGTTAGTAAAAATGAAAAAAAATCTATCACCAAAAATTAAAGAACAGTTGATTTTGGTGTAAAATTTGTCTTATTCAAACAGCTAGATGGTGCTTTAACTTTTCGTCAATTAATAAAATTAAGGTGGGGTTTGCATATAATTCATCTACATCTTTTCTTTTCTCATATTTACTTATTTATATCTTTTTTCTTTATACTTTGGCCCTTTCTTTTACTGTGGTTGGTATTTGCTTCAAATAGTTGGCTCCTTCTCTCAGTTGACTTCCGACAAATAAACTCGAATTCAAACATTAGCCTAACGTCCAAATTTCATGATTTTTTACCAAGAAAATGACAAAATTGACAAACTACATAAAGGTTTTGTCGTATATAGTGTTTAGATTTCTGGAAGTGATAAAAATTAAATAAATTTTTGTTTGACTAATGTGTAATTTCATCTTTTAAAATTAGCGTAGGCGTAAATGATTGGACAAATATATTGGCTGACACGGGCGATGAAATGATTCCAAATTAAATAAAAGTTCCAATTCCTAAAACAATAAAGTATTACGGAAGCTGGTAACGAGTCACTCTCATGTGGGAGTTATTAACACCTCTGAATATGCGTTGAAATTTTTGAATAATATTCTGTGGTTGAACGGAAATTGTCAACTAAAAGCCAATTTCTCCATTTCCCACACGTCATAGACCCAAGTATATCCAAAGTTGTACGAAATTTCAATGTAGCGGCACGGGAAATGTTCAATAGAAAGATATTCGTTTTTCACTTTTTAACAATATCCTATCTTATTAGCCCATCCGTAGAAGAATTTTCAGAAATCACTATTGTTTAGTTTAGTTAATTTTCAATAGTTATCATATGCAGAATTACTTTCTATAGCTATTATTTAATTGCTACGGTAGTGTATTCATTGTATCCGCATTGCTGTATTCATGAATACAACAACAAAAAATACCTAAAAATCAGGGTAGTCCAGCTGTACGCGCATGTATTCCTATATATTCGCGCGCCGTGTATTCAGGAATACAGCAGCAAAGAGCGCCTAAAATCAGGGTAGTCCAGTTGTACGCACATTTATTCACATATATTCGTGCTGTTGTATTCATGAATACAGCAGTAAAAAGCGCCTAAAATCGGGGCGGTCTAGTTGTACGCGCATGTATTCACATGTATTCGTGCCATGTATTCATGAATACAACAGCAATTAGTCTTTCCATGGCTCTTTTCAGAGTCCAACAATCATCAGTGCTATGTCCCGGGGCACCAGAATGATATTCACATCTAGCATTTGCTTGAAACCCATGTGAGTCAGGATGCATATGGTGGGGAGCGATGGGTCCGATCACGCCTATTTGCTTCAGCTTCTAGAATAAACTAGAGTATGATTCAGCCAATGGAGTGAATTTTTCCGCGTGCCTCTGCTCTCGACCATAATCCTGCCTTGGAGGAGCATTGTAGGGTGCCCGAAAATTTTGCTGCTGAGGCCGGGGAATCCTTGGAGCTGGTGCCCGTACTTGCTGATTGGGAGGCCGAGCATAAGACTGAGCATCGAACATTGTGTACTATGGTGGGCCCATAGAGTATTGAGGAATTGGCGGAGGATAATAATGTTGAGGGTAGCTGGATTGCCCCTGCTGAACTTCCACATACGGGTGCGGTGCCCCCTTTGAACTTCCCTGGATCCCGAAGTCATCATGGACCCCTCATCTCTCTTCTTTTTATTTTCGAAACTTCCCGACCCATCTTGGATAGCTTGAGTAGTGGCTTTGAGAGCAGCTTGACTTACAATTCTGCCAGTCTTGAGGCCATGTTCGACCATTTCCCCTATTTTGATTGCTTCTGCAAAAGGTCTACCCATCGAGGACATCATGTTCTGAAAGTAATCAGGCTCTTGAGCCTCCAGAAAAACAACGATCAACTCATGGTTATCCATGGGTGGCTTTACTCTAGCCACTTGCTCCCTCCACTTGATTGCATACTCCCTAAAGCTTTCAGTTGGCTTCTTCTTCATATTGGACAGGGAATTGCAATCTAGTGCAATATCTATGTTGTACTGGAATTGCTTGATGAAGTTCTGAGCCATGTCGTCCCAGACATGCCAGTGAGAGATATCTTGGTCGTGAACCATTCTGAGACTAATCCCACAGGACTTTCCCCAAAATAAGCCATCAGCAATTCTTCTTTTCCACCTGTACCCCTCAGCTGGTTGCAGTACCTTTTCAAGTGAGCAATGGGGTCGCCGTGTCCATCATACTTCTCAAATTTTGGGGTCTTGAACCCTGGCGGAAAAAGGATGTGAGGGAACATGCATAGATCACTGAAAGATACACTTTTGTGACCACCTAATCCTTGTATGTTCTTTATGTTTTGTTCAAGACTTTTCATCTTCCTGGCCATATCATCTGGCTCAACTGTCTGGGCAGGATTTTGATTTGCAACCGGGGACTCGTACTGAGGAGTCTGGTTTTATGGAGCCAAGACCCTGAAAGCCATATTTGGAGAGTAGTATTGGCCATCACAAGCATGGGATGGTGGCTCGTTGTTTGGCCTCGCCACAGGAGGTGATGGCGGGATTGTATATATCGGCGCGCCAGACATGACAAGAGGGGTGTTCCTGACCGGTGCCACTGGAGGTCGCACATTAGAGGTTCCAGGAGCGGCATGGAAGCTGTAGTTTGGCACATACCCTGGTGGTAGAATGTGATCGCTCATTGCATGGGGTGGTGGTTGAATAGCCAGGGTTATAGTAGAAGTTCCTTCTGAGGGACCCTGAGGCAGAGGCTGACTGGAGACCCAAGCCTGATATACATCAGACAGTTGTTTTAATCTTCTCACTTCCTCCGACTCTTGCTCAATTGACTGACCATGGGGGTCGTCACTGACCAACTCGATTTAATCATTATTAACCATCGGTACCTTCCCTTTAGATCTGCTGAAGTAATGATGTGTTTCCAGTTTCACCACAAACCAACCACCTTAAGCTTACTGACTAAAAGACAACAAACATCTTAAGGTTAAGCATTTTACACATATGAATCACACATAATATGCCACGTTCCTAACATTGTCACCATTTCTAACATGCTTTTGGAAGGCTTTATGTTTCATCCCAGTTTATAAGGTTGCTGCTTATTGGTGCTCTCAAATTTTTCTTTTTCTCTTCTTTAT
Source organism: Nicotiana knightiana (assembly GCA_005239525.1). NCBI lineage: Eukaryota > Viridiplantae > Streptophyta > Magnoliopsida > Solanales > Solanaceae > Nicotiana > Nicotiana knightiana. The sequence continues at coordinate 31,606 of ML382815.1, read as the reverse complement.
TTTTTCTTCTCTTTCTCATTTTTTCGCTTTTCTTTTCACTTGCCTATTTTTGTTCCCTCATTTTAGAGTTATTGAAATGTTTTGATCGAAACCTTTAGGGGTTGCCTATGTATCATGTCATCGCATGAATCATATCATTACGTAGTTCAGGGACACGACCCTCTTTTTTTTTAATTTTTTTTATACAAAACAAACATTTTTTGGTTCTTTTTCAAATTTTTTCTAAGACAAAATCTTTTTCATTGATTTTCATTTTTTGGTACAAGACTCAATAACAAGAATTACATAAAGATAACCATTTAAACAAGATCAAACTTGACTCAAACATACTTTTTAAGACAAAGGGCAAAATAACAAGACTCAAAACAATAAAAGACTCTTACATACTCAAACCACAAAGGAACAGTCAAAATGGACTGCTAGCTAAAAGAAGATCTAAAATTCTTCAAGAGAATCCACCAGAATTATTGTAGTCATGGAGCTTATTCCTGCGGTTGACCCCCAACATCGCGGTATATCCTCTCTAAATCTGCAGATATGTGACGAGCGACGTTCAATGATACTTCAACAAATTGTTCGAGCGTCATTCCCTGACAACTCCTGCAAGCCGGGAGGTATATGTGGATACCTCGAGGATCTTTCCCTTAATGTGTTCCTGAGCCAAGTGAAACTCTTAATTTTTTTGACCACGGGTCTCAGCTAGATCCAGTGCATCACGCTCGCGCTCCAAGGCCATATCTCTTTGGTGCCGAATTTCCAGTGACTCCCCATTTAACCGATTGATCATACTTTGGTAGTGATGTCTTTCTATTTCAAACTCCGCGATCTGGCGCTTCTTTCTTGACTCAACTCCCCCTATCTGATCTCTCATACCTTGTATTAACGGAGCAAAACCTCTGCACTCATGATCACGGACCACCTTGAACTGAGCTTCTCTTTCTTCCTGTTGTTGAGCGGTAGTGATCACTTTTTCCTGCCTAATTTGAGCTTTGAGTGCTCGCCTCTCTTGTGCCTACTTAGCCTTTTCCCGCTCAAAATCAACCTGTTATATGTCTATGTCTGTCTCCAGAATGCCTTTATCTTCTTGTAAAATGTCAATACGGGATTGGAACTCTAGTGTTACTTCCCTTCTAGTTTCTCTAACTTTGGCCTCGATCTCCTCTTCCAAATCAGTCGCATGCCATATGGATATTTCTATCCTTTTCTCCGGGATAGCCTGGTTGTGAAACCAGTCAAGGTATGCGAGGCTTACCTCCCCACGTTCACGATCAGCTACCATCTCGTCCAAATTAGAAAGTCAACTACCAAACCAAACCTTTTGTGCATATGACTCCCTTGAAGGTTCCTCTACCTTGAATTCCCACATGAACAGACGCATGTCCTCAGTCGTGGGCCTCTTTTTCTCTCTCCCTAGCCGGCACATGACGCGTAGGGGTGCATAGGGTTGGAAATCTCTGAAACCCATGAGTATGAAGAACGGATGATACGTCGAANCTATGAACCACATCTGCAGCAGAATGTTGCATCTCTCGAAGTAATATTCACCCTCTTGGCAGCGGGTCAAAGCTCGAAAAATATCTCCTAGAATCATGGGAAGAATGGTGTGATCCTCGCTACTTTGCAAAAACGAGACTACCGCATCTAATCGAATTCTGATGCGCCCACCGCGCTCTGGAAAGACCATGATCCCCAGAAATGATATCATGAACGTGAAGACTCTTAACTCCCTCCATGCGTCGTAACTTAATTGGTTGATGAATTCTGTGCCCGAGAAGTTTTCAAACCCTTTCTCGTCCCCAAATCTGTCATAGAAATATTCCAACGGAACCCAACCTTCGTCCAGGCAACCCATCGAAATTCAACGGAGGCATAAATTTTTCAAAAAGTTGTTCACACCAATTTTTCTCGGAGCAGCAGACTTTTTCCCACGAAGGTCCCTCCCTAATCCGATAAACCCACCTAGTTCCTCCAATGTAGACGTCATTTCACAATCTTTGAACCTGAAGACATTGTTCAGGGGGTCCCAAAAACCTACTAGAGCCTCTATTAAATCTCTGTTAGGTTTAATCCCCATGATGTTTGTGAGGAACTTGAGGTGCTTAAATACTTGATTCCATTCCCATGTCGCCAAACTAGCCCACCAATTACAGAGACTACTCGGGGTTGTCTCGTCCCTTACCCTTTTCTGGTTGCTTCTTTGTAGAGAATTCATGGTGAACCTAAGAATAAGATAAAAAGGGTTCAGGACTTTCCTAAGCTATATGAAATTCTGATTATTCCTTTTTATTTATTTTAAAAAAAAAGCCATTTAGGACTCGATCTATTTACTATTTTTGAAATTAGCAGACACAAAAAGTAGGGAAATGACTATTATTATAAAAATGACCTTTTTATTCTTCCACAAAAGGCTTAGAGAATTTATCAGTAAAACGGCTAAGCATGGAGACAAAAATAATAATAAAAAAATAGGCAAAATAAACAAAATGGCTACTTTAACGAAAACGACCCTTCGGTACTCCCGAGAGACAAAAATAATATTTTTTTTCAGGAAAATTTTATACACATGTGGAATGTTAAGCTCTTTTTTTGTGAAAAATGTGGGCTAAACCAGATGGTAGTTGCCTACGTATCATGTGAGAACATGAATCAGATCTTGCGTAGCTCGGTAAGATCAGGAATAAAGGAAATAAACTAACTCCTTTTTTGAATTTTGAATTCTTTCGTTTTTAATTTTCGAAAGAAAGACAATAAAGGAGAAAGAAAATATTTTTTGATTTCGATTTTTTTTTCATTATTTATTTTTCGGTGAATTTCAAAAGAAAAACTATTTTTTGGATTTTTTAGAATTTATATTAAAATTATGAAAGATAGAATTCTAAAGAAAAATTTTTTGAATCTTGAATTTTCTTTTCAACTTTCAAAAAAGAAAAAAGAAAAAAAATTCTAGAAAATAATGAAAAATGTTTTTTTTTTGAATTTTTAGAAGAAATTAAAAGAAAATAGATTTAGATTTTTTTTTTTAAAAATAAATTGGGTACTCAAAGAGAGATTTTTCTAACGTATGAAGTAAAAGAAAATACTTTTGTATTTTTTAAAAATTGGGGTCCAAAAGAAAGATTTTCATAAAGAAGGAAGTAAAGGAAAATATTTTTTGAATTTTTGAAAATTGTGGTCTAAATGAAAGACTTTCTACTGAAGGAAGTAAAGGAAATATTTTTGGATTTTCTTTTTGAAAAGTTGTGGGTTGGACCCGATAAAGGTTGCCTACGTATCTCACATCCGGTGAGAATCAAACTCGCGTAGTTCGATGAAACTGAGTATTTTTCTCTTTTGACTTTTTATGAAATTAATCTTTACACCTCAGGTTAGACTACTACAAAATCTTAGTAAAAAAATATTATTTGTACTAAACTAGGAGAATGTTTTTTTCTTTTCTAAAATTCCGCTTAACTATTTTCTAAAGCCGGTCAACAACGCAAGCAAGCCTTCCAAATGATGTAACAAGTAGAACAAAAGTGGACATGATGGTCTCAAAGATGATACCTATCTTATACGGACCCGACCCCTGTGTCGAGTTTCGCTAAGTTAAATGCACGTGATACAAATAAAGCGAACCTACTAGGGATATCCGACATGAGGTTTGTTCTTCTAGGTTTAAATCCTAGTGGAGAATGTATCTAGATTGGCTTACTCAAGCGGACAACTCGAGCCGAGAAGGGTCAGTATACTGATAGTATTGCTTTCCGGCTTAACTGGTGGTGCCCCCCGCCAAAAACATGTGTGACTAAAATCCTTCACCGGGTGACAAGCACCTCGACTATCTCAAAGAAAGTGGCTATGTCAAGAAAATGCCCATATTTTAATTTCAAGAAGACTCAGAGGGAGTGCAGGAGAAGACAATTTATATGTACAGTTCAATAATACCAAAGCCGTAAAAAGCGAACAAGTAGCACATTAGGCCCAAAATAAATCATAATATATACAAAATTGATGAAACCAAATAAAAAGTCAACATGTATAAGCTTGAATTCTGGTTGTCCCCAGGAGAGTCGCCAGAGCTGTCACATCCCTTTTCTACCCCCCCAAAAGATGTATCTGTCATATGGATTGTGGGTTAAAGAGTTTTTCCAATTAAAGTGGCAATTTTGAAATAGGGATTATTTTGTTATTCAGAGTCGCCACTTGGAATTGATTTTCTGGTGTTCCAAGTCACCTTTTATTTGAATCCCTAGTCAAAGGAAGGTTTGAATCTTTTTATTATTGGTCTGCGAAAACAAAGTCCGGGTAAGAAATTCTGTTGACCGGGGAGAAGGTGTAAGGCATTCCCCGAGTCCCATGGTTCTAGCACGATCGCTTTATTGAGTTAAACTTGTCTTGAATTAATTCTGAATAAACTGTGCTTTATTAGTTTCTATGTTTTACTTGTCCGCCTTTATTTTTGATTATTAGAAAAATTAAAGAAAATTTTAAATAATAAGATGTCGTAACCACACTACGCAAGCGAATCTGTGATCGAAACGAAATTTATTAATTTTATCATAACAGCGCTACACAAGTGAATCCGCAGTTATGACAAGAAATTATTAGCACATTATTACTTTTTTTTAAAAGAAAGTTACTACACTTGACGAAATTAATTTTTTTTTTAAATTTACTAAAAGCTACTATCGCGTTACGCAAGAGAATCCGCGATTATGAGAAATAACTAGATTATAAATTAACTAAAATCAATGGATAAGGTATGAGATTATTTAATTAATTTATTGAATGTTATTAAAGTGTGCCTACTATTTGCCTAGCATTTAAATTAATAAAAAAAGTGCTTAAACTTTTTTTGTTTACTTATTCAACCAAAAAAAGGGAACAAATATGACATCATTAAAATTATTTTTAACTAATGCAAGACATTAAACCCGGGAAAAGCTTATGCTAAACTTCATGGTTTTAGGTCACTTATTTTATTTAACAAAAGATAAATTATTGATTTTAAGAAAAAGCCCGCTTACTTCTATTGTCATTGAACCTACAGATTTTAGCTTGTTTAGCCCATGTTGCTTAAGAGCCTCAATGACAAATACAACACAAAGTGACAAGTATTCTTCTAAGCCCAAATTGCTCATCACAATGATGTCCAAATTAAAATCGTTTTTCGTAAAAAGAAACTCACATGCTAATTATTATCTTTGCTCTTTCACCTCCTAAATCAAATTATTTCTTAAGGACTAACATAATATTTCTAATCATTTACACCAACATGGTACTACTCAGACTATCAACTCATTAGTAACGTAAACACCTTAAGCATTTGGATCCACTTTCATATTTACAAATCGCAACTACATATAAAAACTACAAAAAAAAAATGGTAATCCTTTAGTGCTAAAGAGAAGAACCATATAATAACATTATGTTGACTATAATTTAAAGCATCAAAACATTTGAAGCTAGAAGTCTTTCCTAGATAATTATACATGAACTTTAAAAGTAACTCAAATAAAAGATCTCAAACTAAACGAACATGGTAAAAAAATGAGGTTTTTATCTTTTCCTCGAACTAAGTAAACTTAACAAAATACAATTTCAATTATACATATAAAGAAGAAACGATAATTTAACAAGTTTCTAACATATTTACATGATGATAACAGTAATATAACATTCATCTTGAAACAAAATCAAATCTAACATGTTCCATCAACCAAACCAGGATCAAACACTCCTTATTATCATCAAGAATCTGCAATATAAGGATTTGAAAGTTACCTGGTTTGCAGAATGATAAAAATACAACAATGCAGCAACAGAAATTCAGCAGCAAATACAGCAGAAATAACAGCAACTCAAGTGTTAAGACAATCCATAAAACTCAACAAAGATGCTTGAAACTAGTAGCTATCAACCTCACACATTGCCTAATAGATGTTTCTATTTTTGTCAAAGTTTTTGCACTAAAAAAAAATACTCACCAAGATCTGAAATTTCAGCTTGCTATATATATTAAGCTGCTGATTTTTCTCAAGGATATATGTCTTTTTTAGAGTGTAAAAGATGATCTCTCAATGTAAAATAGAGTATCCCCCCCCCCCCCAAAATCTGCCCTAAAGTGAAAGAAAGACCCTCCCTTTATAGGAGAGGAGAGACATGATTTCATTCTGAAAATCTATTCAAAGGACAGATTTTTCACCAAAATCTGTCCAACACTATTCAAAGGACAGCTCTTTGATAAAAAATCTGTCTAATGAATAGTATTCCTACCAAACATGGACAGTACTTTGGAGTATTGTAACTCCAAAATAGTCCCAAATAGTATAAAGAAAATGAAATACGAACCCTACACTCAAGTATTCTAATACCACCACAAACTAATATCAATAGCATCCCCTACTGATTTTGAACAAATCACCAAATAGATAATTATATATGAACTACAAAAAAACTAAAAAAATAGAACTAGAACCTCTAGAGTTTAGCAACTTAACAGATAACTAACTAGGACAATAGCTTAAGCAAACGAGCAACTAATTGACAAGTGATTCTGCTGGAAAGATGAAACTTAGTCGATTAGCATGACGAATTAAATATGAATTGCAAAACAACAATTAGAAGCTAAAAGTTAATGCACTTCAATCCTAAAACTAAATGTGAAGCTAAACAAAGTACATGCTAACCATGAAACAAAGTAGTGAGATTAATATTCTAAATGATGACAAAATCAAAAGCTAGATTAAACGTGAAGCAAATGATCACTAACAGAATTAAACTAAAAAAAAACTACAAATCGAACAGAAAATCAGAGATATGGGTAAAAGGATTCAAGATTTTACCACACAAGGGGGGGGTCACTGCTAACTCGAGTAATACGGAGGTGCCAGGGACCTCGAGCAACAACTATTCGACCTTGAAACCTTAATTTCATTCCGACAAATGCTAAAATAAAGGAATTCTAGCATTATACCGGAAGGAAAAGAGGGTTCTTGGGTCGAAAGAAACATGGACGGAGACGTGGTGGTGGCAAATCCGGCGAGCAACGGTGGTCGCGGTAGCGTGGTCGCCGGAGTGGGGAAGACGACGGTGGTCGGGTTTTGGAGGTAAAATTAAAGGGAAAGTGTGGATCTCCTAGAGATCTACATGTCTATGTGAAGTTTTTGGGGTGGGTGGTTGGATTTTCCATGAAATCAAAGAGAGGAATAAAGGGGAGGCTACCTAGGGTTTCGATTTCATGGAATTAGAGGGAGGTTTCGAAGGTTTGGGTCTTAGATTCGGAGAGAGGGTAATGAGATGAAGAGAACAGTGTAAGCTGGGTGGTGTTTGGAGCACGGCCGCTGCCGGTGGCGAATTCCAGCGGGCGGCAGACGACGGTGGGGAGTGTGGACGGCAGAGGAAGAGCGGGAGAGAGGAAAGAAAGAGAGGAAAGAAAAGAATAGAAGAAAAATGTGGGAAATTTTCGGGTATTAAGGGCTTTAAATACCTTGGGTGTGGATAATTTTGGACCATTATATCAAGAGAGGTTGGATGACTGAGATTTGATCTCTGATTCAATAAGCAAAACGACGTAGTTTCAAGGAAAAACTACGTCGTTTGGAGCTCTTTCTTGGCCAGCCATTTAATGGACCGGGCATGGCTGAATTAGGCTTAAGTTTTGGTCCAGTTTGGCTCAATTTTAATTGAAATATACTAGCCCAATTACTGAATCCTTAATCATCTTATTTAGTCCTAGAACAAATATACAAGTAGAAAGAAAAACCTTTTTGGGATATATATAATTTAAAGATGCAAACTAATATATACAAATAAAAGGTAAAAAATATTTTTGGTATTTTTAATAAAGGAATGCAAATAAAAATTCACAAACAATTAAAAATCATCTAAATAATAGTATTAAAAGCATGCAAAAATTAGGTATTCACAACATAAGTAATAGCGGCTCACGGGGTACTCCGACTTCCCCCATGCATGATCTTTGTGTGGGTACCCCACACTTAGTTCTCACCATCTAGCTTGCTTTTGCGTTCTTCCAATGGCTTTTCCTCCTATGATTATAATCCTACAAAACAACAACAAATACTACAGTAATAATAAGATAAAGAAATAAAATAAAAAACAGTAAAGATGGGTTGCCTCCCAACAAGCGCCTAATATAATGTCGCGGTACGACACTGCTACTCTGCTCAGGCTGGGTACTTTGTCTTCCTATTTCTCCCATTAAGCCTAGACTTTTTACACTCTCTCAGAAGGTCTCCTCTTTCATCTCTGGCTCTTTTCTCAATCATCCTTACACACCCAGCTTGCAACACCACCTCCTCCAACTCAGTTGTCTCATCCGAATCACTACAATTTACATAGGGACTCTGCTCTATCCCCTTCAGTTCTACTACAGTAATCATGCACAAGTCCTCATAATGCTTAGGGATCTTAAGTGCCTTGTACACATTAAAGTGATTTCCTCATCGCCAACTCTCATCTTCAACTTCCCTTCCCTAACATCAATAAGCGCTCCACCAGTAGCTAAGAATGGTCGCTCCAAAATAAGGGGTACTTCCTCATCTGCCTCGTAATCAAGAACAGTAAACTCAGCAGGAAGAATAGACTTTCCCACTCGAACTAACACATACTCAATAATTCCTTCTGGCATAACTAGTGACCTATTTGCCAACTACAAAGTGATTGTAGTAGGACTAAGTACCCCCAATCCGAGTTGCTTAAACAACGGGGGTGACATCAAATTTATACCAGCCCCTAAATCACACAGGGCTCTACCACTTCTTGTTTTTCAAGAGACAAAGGAATTGTGAAACACCCAGGATCCTTCAACTTAGGACGGAGTTTACTCTGAACTCTATCACTGCACTCTTCAGTAAGTGCAACTCTTTCAAACTCTGTATGTCTTCGATTGTTTGCCACAATATCTCTAAGATACCTTGCATACTTAGGCACTTCCTGCAAAATTTCCGACAAAGGAAAATTCACACGTACTTGGCTCAAAATATCTAAGAATTTCTTGAACATAGCATCATCTTTTTGTTTTTGTAGTCTTTGTGGAAACGGAGGTGGTGGCCTTGTCACAATTTCTGGCTTTTCTTTCTTATTCTCCTCAACGGGCTTAGGAACTAATTCTCTTTCAGGACTAGTTGTATACTTCTTTTTCTCTAGAACTTCTTCTAATTCTCTTCCATTTCTCAAGGTAACCGCACTGACTTGAGCCTTAGGATTAGGCTCAGTATCACTCGGGAGAGCTCCAGCAGGTCTAGTATTCTGATTGTTAGCCATTTGCCCAAACACCTCTCTAGATTTCTGAACTCTGTGCATAATTGTTGATTCTCAGCCCTGACTTGTTGATTCTCAGACATAACTTTCTGATTGTCTATCAAGAGCTTTTTCATCATGTCAGTCAAACTCTCATCTGCTTGCTGTAGAGGTTGAGGTGGATGATTGTAATTCACTTGAGGCCTGATATTCTGATTTCCACCCCAAGAAAAGTTAGGATGGTTCCTCTTGTTCGAATTGTATGTGTTACCATATTGAGCATGTTGATTCATCGGCCCTCTAGCTTGTTGCCCCACATAGTTGATTGATTCAGGATTCACGGGACATATGTCACTTGATTGACCTTCACCACATAACTCGCAGCAAGTAGACATCTGTTGCACATGATGCATCTATTGTGCTTGGTGCATTGTCATTTTATTCATCTAATTTGCTAATCTCGCTATATCTGCCCTCATGGCTGAGAAATCATCAAGCTCGATCATACTTGTTGCTTTTTGTTTAAGTTCTCTTCGTGGTTCTCCATCTCCTTGCCAATTATTATCATTAGCAGTGAAATTGTTTAGCAAGATCTAGATCTCACTATACTGGCTTTCCATGCAACTACCCCCACATGCTGAATCAAGATTCATCTTTGTTGCCTCGTCCAACCCATCAACGAAAGTGTGACCCAACACCTCATTAGTCTGACAATAGTGTGGGCAGTCTCTGAGTAGTTTCTTGTATCTTTCCCAAGCTTGTCGAAGAGTCTCACCATCTCGTTGTTGAAACCCAAGAATTTGGCTCCTCAACGACTTTGTCTTCTTTGTGGGAAAAAACTTGATTAAGAATTTCCTTGCTAGATCGTCCCAATTGTGGATTGTGTTTGCCGGGCTCCTTTTGTAACCATTCCTTAGCTTCCCCCATCAGCAAAAAGGGAAATAGTGTCAGCCTGACATAGTCCTTGGAAATGTTCGGGAAATTGTAAGTGTTTTTAATTTTCAGGAAGTTCTGAATGTGCCTCTGCGGATCTTCATGAGATAAGCCAACATATTGCCCTGTGGATTGAACCAGCTATACCATGTATTGTTTAAGTTCAAAGTGACCTGTGATATTAGGCTTCACAATTTCCTAAGTCATAAGAGCCAGATTGGGCATTACAACTTCTATCACCGGACGTTCTTCATTACCTGCCATCTCTATTGGATGTGGTTAAACTACGATGTCCAACTCTCTTTCAATTCTAGTTCTAGCTTCAACTTCCCTCCTTACTCTAAGAATTATTCCTTCGATTTCAGGATCAAGAGGAAGGAGATTGTTTGCGCTTCTACTCCTCCACATTCAAGAGAAGATCCTATGTTATCACAAATAAAGCAAATTAAAAATTAAAACTTGAACAATTAACGAATAAAAGCTTAACTCAAATAAACAATCTATAAATAAGTCCCCAGCAACGGCGCCAAAAACTTGTTGGTTTCCCAAGTACATGCAAGTATACATGGTTATCAAGTAATAAAGTGATCCGAAAGTCGGATGTCGAACCCACAGAGACATAGATTAATTGTCAACTAAGCAAACTAAAATAAATTAATTGTCCAAGATAATCAAGAGTGGCGTTTTTCCATTAATCTACTATTGCGGAAATTAAACAACTAAATTATCAAGAATGCAATGTGTACGATGAGATTTTACTTCAGAGGAGATGGAAATTCCATGGTTGTATTTGGTTTATCAATCCTATTAAGTTCAATAATCACACTCGTTAATCCAAATTATCTATGGTTGCTAATTAACCGGAACGTTTATATGAATAGCATATTCTCACAATACTATTCGCCTACCCACAATATATCAATCCTATATTCCTATGATATTGAGTCTATCATGAACGAATATATTATGATATTTAAATAAGCTAGACTGTTAGGTATATTCCTATCCTAACCACCAGGGCTTTCCCAAGTATCGGATAGATAATAGAGTGAATTGGTAGCTACAACAATTCACAAGTTAAAACTAGAATTAAAGAAACAACAACAAGATGATAATCCGAATCAATGAAAATTTAATTAATAAACGTTAATAATCATGTCAACCACAACTCTAGAACTAGATTTCTTAGCTACTCATGTTCGTAGTCACAATTTTTCAAGTATTTTGCATAAACAAATTACAAAGAAAAGATAAAGGAATGAAGAACTCTATGATTTTCTCCTCCCAAAGTTGTTCCACGTGATATTCTTGCCTCCGGTCGCAAAACTCTTCCATAAATGGTGTTTAATGACTATTTATATGTATAGAGAAAAGACCCAAACGAAATAACCAAGTCCAAAACCAAATAGGAGACAAAATAGACTTTAAAAATTCGGAACGCCTCGCTATAGGCCTCGCGACGCGAGGCAAAACGCGCGCCTCACCTTGATGTACACCAGACGCCGCAAGCTCTCCATCTCGCCTTCAACTGTGCGACGCAACCCCTAACGCAAGATTGATCTCGGTTTAACCCAGGCGGCGCGAGACTCTGCTTCGTTTCAATTTCACTGCTCCATTCTTGATTTTCTTCGTTGCCTAACTTTGTTTCTCTGTCTTTCTTCTGTCCCAATTGTTCTTGCTTTGTCATCAAATAATCATAAGCTCCTTGTTATAGTGCATGCAATACACTTTAAATATTTACTTTGCTCCAAATATCGTCTTCAACGTACCTACACATAAAATAACTCAATCTCTCTAGCCCTCTTTCGTCGTCCAAGTCGCATACCTCCTAAACACTCGTTCCGTCATCCCGACCAGTGAACCATTAAGATTCCTTTTTTAATAGATTCACAAGTTCCGTCGTTCCGAAATGGAATGGCTTTTCTTTTTCTATTTTTATTTATTATTTATCGTGAATGGGGGACCTCGTGCCTGTTGAAGAATGAGCCGGCGACTCATAGGCAGTGGCTTGATTAAGGGAACCCACTGGAGCCGAGAGTGTTATGTAAAAAGGACCAAGAAGGATCCTATCCTAAAGGAGAAGGAGGAGGAGTAGGAGCTGACTCGTTGACTATCAGATCAGGAGATGAGCCTCAGGGCCACCCGCGAGATCAGATCTTTGGACCGTAGGAGATGGAATTGCTTCGATGGTTTGTATAAGTCTTTTATTTCACTAATTTAAGTACAAATATAGTATAGTTTAGCATTAAAGCTCCAAATATAAGGTAAGTAATGCATTAAAAATATGAAGTTATAGCCAAACTTAAAATGATTTTGATTTATAATAAATAGGGTGTGTACTTTTGCTATAGGAGGTAAAATTTCCAAAATTAAAATAGCAACATGATCTGCCATATTCATTCCATATTTAGCCTAAGCACGAAAAATAAAAATAAAAAGTTAAGAGCTGCACCAAAATTGACTGTGATTATGATCATACCTAGTCACGGACCACATACAGATAACGCTAATGGACAAACTTAATATCTATACTTCAATTTCATATTTTTGTTGTCATTTTTTTTCTCGAGAAAACAGTTGCTAAGACTCTTGTAGCTTGTTCCGGTTCTTAGTCAATTTTGGACTGAAACTTCCTCTTGTTCGTAGCTCAGGCTTTAACTAGTGTGGTTGTAGATAAATAAAATGGGAAAACAACACAGAATAGCTGCTCCCAAAAATAATAATCGATCTATATATAAAATTTTTGTATATATAAATATATAATATACATAAGTTTTATATATTATATATTTTTTGTATATTTAGCTAACATATATAATAATTTTTGGTTGAATGTCCAAATATGTAACTCACTCTCGTAAAATCTTAGAGCCCGTTTAGATTGACTTATTTTAATGTTTTAAAGCCAAAATAGCTTTTAAGTATTTTTAGTGTTTGGATAAAATAAAAAAGTGCTCTTAATCACTTATTTTTAAGCTAAAATGGCAAAAATAAATTGAAAGTCAAAAACTAAAATTTCTAATTTATACCTTTAGGCTTAAAAGTCACTTAAAACAAGCTCGTTCAAACGGACTTTTACTCTGCCCAAACCCAACAAATACAAGAGGCTCTTTTATGAAGTTTTTTGCTTTTGAAGCCTATGTATAACAAAGCCATTCCTTGGGAGCATCATGGGTATAATCGTATATATAGTCCACCTCATCTATATTTATCTTTAAATCTATATTTATATTACATTAAAAGGCACAAATACCTTTAATGAAATATAATCATTTAATTAACTTTTTAATATATAGGACTTTGATCTAAAAAGTCATGTTATTAATTGAATCCGAGTAGTTCACGAATACTTAACTTATATTAGCTTTACGAGTATTTTATTGTTGTTGTTATATTTAGGTTTAGTAGGCCGCTTTCCTTTTCTTTATTTAGGAGTTCTCATTTTCCTTTTCCTTTTTTCAGTTTTAGAAGTAGTTTTTCAAAGTTTACGAGTATTCATCCTAAATAATAAATTAATTCAATTCCTTTTTTAATGTTTGGAATTTTTGTATAAACTAATGTTTTGCTATTAAATCATGATTGGAAGTTATTGATATATCTAGCAATCACAAACGCAATGATCTCAAAAGCTAATCAATTTCAATTTTAAAATTCAAATATCAAGCTGAAAATACTTTAATTTTAAAAATGCAAAAGAAACAGAGGTGGTGGTAAGATTCAATAACACTAATGGTTGTATTAACATAAAAATCTAAAAGTGATATGCCATAATGATTTTTTATTACTCTTAACATAGAAATTTAATTGGATAATAATTACTATTATAGTTAAATATTTATAAACTTGGGATGAGATAATATTAAGATTTGAATCAACAGGAAAAAATTATTCCCTTTAACGAAGAAAAAGTAATTAATTCCTTAAATTAATTAACCAACAAAATCTTTGATTTAACTAATTTGCAAAAAAATCAAATCACTCTTTTAAAAATTAAATATATATCCGTTACAGTATAGTATTAAGAGCCAAATTATCAAAAGTGCAAACGTTAAATAACATGGATGAAATATTACAAAACATAGTATTTTCTAAGTGAGTTGTCATTAATTATTTATCTTTTTTTGGGTATTCATTTAAGCAAATGCCAACTCGCAGTACCAAGTTACTTATTGAAAAATATTAACTTAATGTAGACATTTTAAAACTTAGCATTTGATACCTTGATTTACATGTTCTTCTTGTACACATGTTTTATTGATTGAGCTAAGTATACGTGCAACGCACATACACTAAAGCTAGTAAATATAATGTCCTGAAGTGTAACGATCCTGCCAGTCGTTCCGAGAGTTATAGCTCCATTTCCCCGATTTCTTCTTCTTAATGTGTTATTCAACTTTATTGTGTTGCATCAGGTTGGTTGGTTCAGATCCAGAGTGGTTTTGGAGTTGAATGAGACACTTAATCTCTTATTTAGAAGTTTAAGTTAGAAAAGTCAACCGGATGTTGACGTATGAGTAAACGATCTCGGATTTGGATTTTTATGGTTCGGTTAGCTCCGTTAGGTGATTTTGAACCTAGGAGAGTGTTTGGAATGTAATTTGGAGATCCGTGGTAGAATTAGACTTGAATTGGCGAAATTAAAAATTTGGCGATTTTCGATCGGTAGTGAAAAATTTGATATCCGAGTCGGAATAGAATTCCGGAAGTTGGAGTAGGTTCATAGGGTCATTTGTGAAGTGTGTGCAAAATTTGAGGTTATTCGGACGAGGTTTAGTAGGTTTCGGCGTCGTTTGCGAAAATTGGAAGTTTAGAAAATTCTTAGGCTTGAATTCGAGGTTGATTTGGGTTTTGGGTTTTCCGAAGGTGCAGGTCGCAGATGCCTTAGGTGAGCCACATATTCAGATTTGGAGGACCTAAGCTTAGTCTGCAATAGCATAATAATGGTCGCATCTGCGAGCCCGCAAGTGTGAGACCTAGAGTGCAGATGCAGAAGTGGATGCTTAGCCAGTTTCTGCAGAAGCGGAAGGAAGAGCGCATGTGCGAAACCTCGGGAACAGGTGCGGAGTCTGAAGACTTAAGTGGTTTCCGCAGATGGGGAGATTTGAACACAGGTGCGGTTCCGCAGGTGTGGTTTTGCAGGACCGGATATTTGGCCGCAGGGCGAGAAGCCTGGGCAGCATGTATAAATAGCACACTTCGCGAATTTTTGGGTATTTTTCACCATTGCTATTCGGATTTTGATGTTTTTGGAGAGTTTTGAAGATGGAATCAAAGGGTTTTTCATCGAGGTAAGTACTTGAGCTTAATACTCGTGATTATGGTAAATTTCAGTTGTTTAATCATTCAATTAGTGAAGATTAGGGATGAAATGAAGGGGATTAGGACCTGGGAATTGGAGAGTTTGATTTAGGAATTTAAGGGGTCAAACGAGGTCGGATTTTGATAAATTTGGTATGGTTGAACTCGTGAGTGAATGGGCTTTGTAGTTTTGTAAATTTTATCGGATTTTGAGACGTGGGCCTAGGGGGCCGTCTTTGAGCCGGATTCGGGATTTTGGGCTAATTTGATAGTTTTTCTTGTAGAATTTATTCCATTAGCATAGATTGATGTTGTTACACTGATTTTGAATAGATTCAGAGCATTTGGAGGCTGGTTCGAGAGGCAAGAGCATCGCGGATTAGAGATTAGACCGGTTTTAGGTAAGTAACGATTATAAATCTAGTCATGAGTGTGTGAAACCCCGGATTTTCGTATCATTTTACTATTTTGGGGTGACGCACATGCTAGGTCACGTGCATGTGGGCGTACATTGTTAGGGGATTGTGACTTGGTCCATCCCGTAGCAACCGTAGAGTTGTGTATTTTGTTGAAACTGTGTAATATCTTTGTGTTTTATAAGGATTTTCTGTAATTGGGCTGAATGTCATGTTTGGGAATTGTGCCAGTACTGTTTGGACCCTCAGGGGACTTTTTCTTACTATCCTCTCACTATTTTTGATTGGAAATATATACTCAATCATGATTAAACTTGTTTACTGCATAACTCAGTTTTATTACTCTTTTGATGCATATAAATGATGTTTGGGCTGAGTCCCCTGTTTTACTGAAAGCCCAAGTGGCTTGTGAGGTTTATGACTGAGTGAGGCCGAGGGTCTGATTTTGTGAGGATATTATGGTATCGAACTGCACGCCGCAACAAGTTTGATATAGGCCGAGGGCCTGAGTGATTTATGCCATGATTTGGCTTGATATAGTGCTTGGGCTGAAGGAGCCCCTCCGAAGTCTGTACACACCCCCAGTGAGCGCAGGTACCTACTGAGTGCGAGTGCCGAGTGTTGAGTGCTGAGTGACTGAGAGGCATGAGTGATGGTGAGGTATTCCCAAGAGACTATTACGAGTGATTGTGAAGGAGCCCCTCCAGAGTCTGTACACGCCCCCACTCTCTTTTGCATTGAGCCTCTATTGAAACCTTCTGAAAAATATCTTTAAATGAATTTTCACTTGAACTGGATTTTAAATGAGATTATTTGACTCAAATACTGATTTGAAAGCATGTTGTATTTTACTGAGATTTCATGATGTGGACTTTATATGTTTTACTGTTCAGCCTTTATTTGTGATTATTACGTACTGAGTTGGCGTACTCACGTTACTCCATGCCCCTTGTGTGCAAATCCAGGTGTTAATGGACGTGCTAGAGAGTGTTGGTTTCATATGTTGTGGATCTATCAGAGTCGGCAAGGTAGCATGCTGGCGATCGCAACCCTGCCCTTCTCCCTCCTATCTTCATATAGATGTTTTAGTTGTTTTCCAGATTGTATTAGTCTTAGTATTATCAGACATGTGTCGTAGATGCTCATGACTAGTGACACTCGATGTCGGGCTTTTCTTTCCGCACTTTTCATTCGTTTTGAATCTCTTTATGAAGATTTATTATGAAATAGATTGAATTTTTCTTTGAAATGAATATCAAGTTGTTTTGACTAATGAGTCGGCTAGCCTAGTACCACGATAGGCCCCATCACGACAGGGTAGTTTGGGTTGTGACATGTAGTGCATTTTCACACTAATCAATTGATATATGGTTGGTTGTCATATTACTTCTTGATTAGTTGACAAGAGTTATACATGTTCGTTTTGGATTCAACATGGATATTCACTAGAATCCAAGATGAGACAAGTAGTAACATAGTCTTAAATAAGAGTACATGACATATTAGAAAGGAGTAAAAAAAGAGAGAAATTTTCAAAAATGACTATTGTTTTGTCATGACCCAGAATTCCCACCGTAGGGACCGTGTTGGTGCCTAACATTTCACTTGCTAGGCAAGCCAAAGTTAGAGAATTATTTTGTCAAACCTTATTCAATTCAGTAAATAGCGGCAAATAAACTAAAATAAAATACAGCGAGTGCGGAATAATGAAAAAGCTTCAACATTTACTACCACCCGGATCTGGAGTTACAATTCACGAACTTCTAGGATTTACTACAAGTAAAAGTATGAAAGAAATATAACTGTTTGAACGAAAGAAATAGTAAAAGCAGAAGAAAAAAAAAGATAGACGGGGACTTCAAAGTCTGCGAACGCCGACAGAACTACCTTGAGTCACCGATGAACTGGACCGAGTTGCTATGCCTCTCGATCAGCTGGGACCACTACCAAAATCTGCACAGGAAGTGCAGAGTGTAGTATCACTACAACTGACCCCATGTACTAATAAGTGTCGAGCCTAACCTCGACGAAGTAATGATGAGGCTATGACAAGACACCTACATATCAGACATGTACAATTTAACAATATATGTACAAATAACAGGAATGAAGAACTAGACATGTAATATAGGGAGGGGTAAACATGCTGAGGGGAATACGAGATAGAGAACTACATCAGAATGGTAACTTGAACAACTAATATACTATGAACCAATAAGACAAGTGAACACAGTAAAGGAAAAATGCATGACATCACTCTTAGTGTTTTTGCTCTCATCCTCACCATAAACTTAATAGAAATAATATGACATCACCCTTCATTCATTAACTCTCATAACATGGGATGACATCACCCTTCGTGCATTAACAATCACAATATGGCACGACATCATCCTTCGTGCATTAACATTTTCCCTTACCATAATGCAATAACCAAATAACAACAGGGAGATAAAATAACAAATACAAGCCTCACTTCCACATTTGGTTACAAAATGTCAACCTCAACTTCGAAATAAATACTCAATTATCACCAAAAGATACGTGAACATGATAAAAATGATTGATTTAACAATACTAGTCTAAACATAAATAACAAGAACAAAGAAAGCTATAATTGCAAGAAACCAAGCGCCACCCGCATGCTTTAACCCGAATACAATGCATAAGTACTCGTCACCTCCGATATATGTTGTTCCCAACAATTAAACAGGTAGCAAATAGACACACAAGTTCTATTCTTTCAAATCAAGGTCAACCATGACACTTACCTCGCTCCAACGACCAACTCAAAGCTCAACCAGGACTTTTCCTTTCACATAAGCCTATGAACCAATAGAATCTAGAAATTCCCAACCACACAATTCAATTAAGTCTTAGAAACTACCCACAATTGTAAAGAATTCAATTTAGGCCATCAATGAAAAAGTCAACAAAAGTCAACACTTGGTCCAAACTTGAAATTCGAACCAAAATAATATTACCCATTAACCCTCGAGCCCAGTTATGTGATTTGTTTTGGAATCCAACCTTAATGTAGGTCTAAATCCCCAAATTACCAAATCCCTAATTTTTACCCAAAACCCCTGATTCCACCATGAAAATATTAGATTTTAGGTTAAAATCTTAGGAAAAGTAGTGAAAGATTGAAAGGAAATAGGTTAAAATCACTTACCAACGATTTGGGGAAGAAGAAGTCTTGGAAAAATCGGCTCTAAGGTTTTAGGTTTTTAAAATTTGAGAAATGAACCAAAAATCCCATCTAAGTCATTTTTGATCAGTTGCAGGTGTTGCATTTGCGACCTGGGGTTAAAAAATACGATCCCCACAAATGCGAAGAACCTATCGAAAATCGAAGGTTTCCACATCCCTAGCATCATCGCAAATGAAAAAAAAAGTTCGCAAATGCGAACCTGACCATTCCGCAATTGCGACCATATGATCACATTTGCGATCACTGCCTTCCCCCGACTCATTTCGCAAATACGACAAGTTGTTCGCAAATGCGAACATCATGCGACCCAACTACTCTTAGAAAATGCGAGGAATAGATCGCAAATGCGAAACCCTCAGAGGTCTCAAAGGCGATGCCTGATCACGCATTTGCAATATCAGAGGCCTTGACTAGAAACTGAAACACTAGCAATGCTCTAAATCCAATTTTCACTTTGTAGCCTATCCGAAACTCACCTGAGCCCTCAGGCTCCATATCAAACATGCACAAAAGTATACAAATATCATACGAACTTGCTCGCGCGATCGAATCACCAAAATAACACCTAGAACTACGAATTGAACACCAAATCAAATGAATGTTTCAAGAAAACTTTGAAACTTCTATTTTCACAACCGGACGTCCGAATCACGTCAAACCAACTCTGTTTTTCATCAAATTTCATAGAAAAGTCATAAATATGGTAATGGATCTATATCGAATTCCGGAACTAAAATACAGGCCCGTTATCCAAAAAGTCAAGCTTTGGTCAAACATGTCAAATTCATTAAGCCTTTAACTTTCAAATTTCGACAAAGTCCGATATCTCGGGCTAGGGATTACGAATTCGATTTCGGGCATACGCCCAAGTCCCAAATCATAGTACGGACCAACCGGGACCGTCAAAACATATTCGGGTCTGTTTACTAAAAATATTGACCGAAGTCAACTCAAATGAAGTTTTTTGGCAAAAAACTCTTATTTTTCTCAGTTTTTAACATAAAAGGTTTTCGGAAAGACGCTCGGACTGCGTATGCAAATCGAGGCTAATACATGATTTTTAAGGTTTCGGATCACAGAATTAGGTTTCAAAACTTGAGATGACCTATCAGGTCATCACATTCTCCACCTTTAAAATAATTATTCATCCTCGAACGGACATAGAAATTTACATGAACTGGTGAAAAGGTGGGGATATCTACTCCGCATGTATGACTTGGACTCCTAAGTAGCTGCCTCGACGGGCTGACCTCTCCAGTGCACTCGGACTGAAGGATAACTCTTCGACCTCAACTGACGAACATGTCGGGCTAGAATAGCCACCGACTCCTCCTGCTAAGTCTCCCACTCTCTCCGGAATCTCAAAAGGTCCGATATACCTAGCCCTCAGGTTGCCCTTCTTTCCAAACATCATTACACCTTTCGTGGGTGATACCCGTAGCAACACTCTCTCCCCGACCATGAATGCAACATCAAGAACTCTACGGTCGTCATAACTTTTCTGCCTGGACTGAACTACACGAAGTCGATCCTGGATAATCTTGACATGATACAAGGCATCTTGTACTAGATCTGTACCTAACAATCGAGCCTCCCCTGGCTCAAACCACCCAAAACTAGGGAACGACACCGCCTACCGTATAATGACTCATAGAGAGCCATCTAATGCTCGACTGGTAGTTGTTGTTGTAGGCGAACTTTGCAAGGGGCAAGAACATATCCCACGATTATCCGAAGTCCATAACACATGTGCGGAGCATATCCTCCAATATCTTAATAGTGCGCTCGGACTGTCCGTTCGTCTGAAAATGAAATGATATGCTCAACTCAACCCGCGTACCCAACTCACACTGTACTGCCCTTCAGAAGTGCGAGGTGAACTAACAAAAATATTTAAACATTCATCATCTTGCATTATTAGGGGTTTTAATGCCTAATTACACAATTAATTACTTCATTAAAAAGAAAATCACAAAAAAAAAGAAGGGAAAATTATTTGTTCTTGACATTCTTTTTAGTTTAATATTAAATTACGTAATTTTTCTTTTTAAATTTAGGATCAACTAATTGTGTAAATAATACAAATAAATAATTATTTAAATTAAGATAATTTAGTGATTATTTTAGGGTTTTTAAAATTAATTAGTTTTAAAATTAAAGAAAATGAGATTTTTGCCAAATTGGGCAAATTTAAACTAGCCCAATACCAAATTTAACCCAAGAACCCAAAAAAAACAAGCCCACAACCCTTAAAAATCTGATCCACCCCATCTCCCCCCACTCAATCTTGACCATTGATCTCTAGTAGATCCAACGGTCCGTAACTCCCCACTTTTTAATATAAGAATGTCCTAAAACCTCTTCCCCCCTTCCAACTCCCCACTTTTCTACTTCTCTCACATCTCTCTAAAACAAAGACTCCCTACCTCCCTATTCTCCCTCCGCCGCTGCCACCCTTCCTCGCCGCCGCCCTCGCCGCCGCCGCCGCCTCCTTCACGGCGGTCTACCTTCGAAACCACTCAAAACCACACCAAACACTCCTCTCATCCTCCTAAACCTCCTCCTACCAACCAAATCCCTAAAAATCCAACAAAAATCCGTAGATCTTAGATGTAAAACTCCCTTTTTTTTTCTCTCTAACCGTTAAAAAGTCCTCAAGTTGAATATCTCCCTCCACGGATCTTAGATCCTAGGTGGGAGTATTTAATTTGAGGGTTTTTAATGATTAGACTTGTTCATTATTATTTATGCATTTTTTTTATTTATTTATTTTTTGTTATTTCTCGCATTTTTTTATTATTATTTATTTTTGCCACTTTTTTTTTATTTTTGCCACTTTTTTTTTATTTTTGCGGCGTTTTTATTTATTTTTGTCGCGTTTAATTATTTTTTTCTTTTTTTATTCTGCCGTGTTTAATTTTTTTTTTTTAAATTCTGTTAATGCATTTTTATTTATTATTTATCTTGTTATCTAGTTATAATTAATAAACTAATTGAAACATGCTTAAACAAAGTATAAAAAAAATAAGTGTGCCATTAACTAGATAAAAACGAAAAAAAGACTAAGAAAATGGTATAGTGTTCATATTCTGTCTTTTTCTTTCTTATGTATACATTGCATTAATTGTTCCCTTTGTTTAATTTGGTCCTGGCTAAATAGGCAGGCCCATAGTTTCGTATTATCTTATTTGGCCTGCCAAAATAGACAGACCCTTAGTTTTGTATTCTGTTATTATTGGATTTGGATAAATAGACAAGCCCATAATTTCGTTCTTATTATTTATTTTTATCCTGGCTAATTAAAAAAAAATTATTTTTAGAAATAACTAGAAACTTCTAGAAAGTGTACATCTGTCCTAGCAGTTATCAAATATGCTGAAAAATAGGATTAGGAGGACAGCTGTACCAGGGATGTTAGGAAGGACAGTACTATTTTCAGAATTAGGATAAGGAATATTCCTAAAAAATACCCACCCCAGGCAGACTATATATATACACTATCTATTCTGAAAATGGGGACACACAATATATAGTTATACCTTCTGAAAACACTGAGATTACTCTCACAGATTACTCCCATAGATTACACACTGAAAAACCAAATACACACGAAATATATTCTATACACTGAAAAATACTCTGAATACACAAGAACATTCTGAAAATCATCATAACCTCTTTTCAAAAATGCGTCTAGGATCCAAGTTCCTTCATACAAAATGAAAATCTTCTGAGATTTAGCGGGTTTTCTTTATTCCTGTGCTGATTTCGAACGAAAAACTCTCAGAAAACTCCTTCTATTTCTGCAAGAAATCTTGTTTCAGTATCTTGCTTGGTTCTGGGTTTTGCTGTGGATTTCTGGTTGAAATTGGGTTTATTTTTGGCTGCTTTCTGGACATACTGGGTTGTTACTGTGTTTTGGTTGCTGTTTAAGCTCGGATTTCTCTGTTTTCTTGACCTTTATTTTGTCTCTTTTTCTTCTAGTTTTTCGTCCATTCATAGGTGTGTAACTAGACTGTTGTATGGAATAGAATTTCTGGCCTACATCTTTGCTTGAATGCCTATATTTGTGTATGTTTAACTGCAGAATTCAGTGATATGTATCAATACCTTATTTTGTTTTCTTGTTAGCATGAATGTGTTGGTTTGTTTTAGATCTGTTTGAGATTCCATGAATTATAGTAGTTTCATGTTCAAAACAACATTAAGGACACAAATCTAACCACCAGTTGGTCAGATTTATCATAAAAATGCATATGGTCGCAGGTGATTCTATGGCTAAAATAAGCACACGATTCTGGTTGATTCAAGACGGACCTTTTTAGTTTAAGATATCAAATTTTCTTTATATATTTTTAATGTAATTTAAATTCGATAAGCTCTGTAAATCCCTTTGTAAGATAATTATATCCCCCTTCCCCCTTTAATTCTGGATTCTGATAATTGTAATTAAAGTATGGGCTGGACCATTTTCCGAAAAAATTATGTCCAATAGCTTTAGTTCTTTCTCTTGAATTGAATATGGAGCCCATGCTCTTCTGGACTTCTAAATGAAGACCATGTGAAGTGGGCAAGACTTATAGAGTGACCCAATAAGCTTGAATGAGTCTGGACTTTAGGCCATTGGGCCTGGGGTGTAAAACCCAACGGTTTAAATACTCTACTTTATTTTAAAGAATTAATACATTTCTCAATTAGTTAGAAACAATCTTAATATTTTTCAAATGCCATGATTTATATATATGTGCCATTTTTTCTGCTATGAATTAATCTTAAGCCGGACAACATGTATTTCTTTAGAAATTGTATAAAACGTGAGTGGCCCAGCATGCTTAGCACGAAACTGGGCCAGATTTCCAATACCTTTAGACAACCCATATACCTATTTGGACCTATAACAAACTTAGTTGTTAAAAGACCTTGAATAAACCTACATGTTGTAGTCCAAATATTTCTTTGACCTCTATATTAATATTACAAGTTATTTAGGAAGACGGTTTTTTTTAGAAGTAAAAAAAGTGCTTAAACCCGTCCTTAAGTAGGTAATTTATACCTTTTAGAATTCTTGAACACTTTAAAAAATCAAAGTATATGTTCGCGTAACTTTGAATAAAGAATAACTTTTCTAGTAACCAATACTTTTTTTTTATAAATTGTGTACACGTTTACGTGACACAAATAAAGTTTAAAATCAACATTCGTAGAGATTCATTTAGGAGCGAATTTCAAAATTGTTTCCGTGATTGCGTACATGTTCGCGTGACGCGATCTCGCAAAAAACCCCCTGAAATACGCACTTGCGCGATTTTGACTATTTCCTTAAATGAATCATGTATCGTGAATTATGTACACGTCCACGTGACATGATTTTTGACGCATCAAGTTCAAACGGGTATACGCATACGTAACCCGTCTTAGAATAATTCTTTAAATACAAAAATATTTGAATAATTAGAAGCGGTAAAAATATAAAAATGCACATAGGTATTAAATTAGTAATTAAATAATTTAGGCTAAGTTTACTCATTAAGAGATCGTGCTAGAACCACAAAATTCGGGAGTACCTAACACCTTCTCCCGGGATAACAGAATTCCTTACCCGGATTTCTGGTTCACAGACATTTTAAATAGAGTCAAAAAATTCCTCGATTTGTGATTCTAATAAATAAATGCTGTCCCAGAACACCGTAAAAATCCGGGTGGTGACTCCAAAAATTAATAAATAATTCCAAATTCGATTATGTTACATAAATTGGAAAAACTCCCTTATTGTAACGATCCGACCGGTCGTTTTGAGCTCTAGCGCGTCGTTCAATGGTTTGAAGTCTTGAGCAACTCCATTTCAGGTGTTATGACTCGTGGGCATGGTCGGAGTTGAATTGCGGGAAGTTCAGAGTCAAATTGGAAAGAATATTCTCAATTCGGAAGCCTTAAGTTGGAAAAATCAACTAAGATTGGGATTCTGAGTAAACGACCTCCGAATCAGGATTTGAAGGTTCCAACAGGTTCGTATGATGATTTTGGACTTCCGCGTATGTCCGGATCGGGTTTTGGATAACACGGGAGCGTTTCGACGTATATTGTGGGAGTTAGTGTTTTAGAAGGATTTCATAAACTTGGGTTGGAAAGCATTTCAGAGTTATTGATGTCCGTTTGGGATTCCGAGCCTGGGAATAGCTTTATGTGGTGATTCTGGAGTTGGGAGCGTAATCGGAAGTGAATTCGGATGTCCGTAGGTCATTTTGAAGTCATTTCGCTAAAGATAGGAATTTGAAGGTTTTTGAGAAATCCGACCGGAAGTGAAAATTTTGATATCGGGGTCGGAATGCGATTTTGGAAGTTGGAGCAGGTCCATAATATCGAATACGACTTGTGTGCAAAATTTGAGGTCAATCGGACGTGATTTGACGGGTTTCGGCATCGAATGTAGAGGTTTGAAATTTCAAGTTCATAAAGTTTGAATTTTAGTGCGATTCGTGGTTTCGATGTTGTTTGATGTGATTTGAGGCCTCGAGCAAGTCCGCATTATAATTTGGAACAGGTTGGTGTAACTCGACGGGGTCCCGGAGTCTGCGGGTTGATTCCGGGTGGTTAAGGGATCAAGTTTGGAGTTTGAAGAAGTGTTGAGATTGCTGTCATCTGGTGTGACCACACCTGCGAGGCTTTGGCCGCAGGTGCGAGATTTTTCTGGTTTGGCTGGGAGAGCAGGTGCGACGAAATTTTCGCACCTGCGAAGGCGTAGATGCGGACAATGGGGCGCAGGTGCAAGTTTTGGCTGGAGCTGAGGAAGCCGCAGGTGCGGGTGTTTGGGCGCACCTGCGGGAACGCAGGTGCGAAGGTTGAATCGCAGGTGCGGAAATGAGGCCTGGGCAGAATGTTTTAAAACGGGATTTTTGGTAATTTCTTCATTATTTCATTTGGTGTGGGAGATTTTGAGGAGCTTTAAAGAGGGATTTTCATCATGCATTACTAGGTAAGTGATTCCTTCCCATTCCTAAGCTAAATATGTGATCTTACATGGAATTAGACATGAGAATTTGTAGAAAATTGGGATTTTAAGGGAAGACCTAGAAATTTGATAATTTGGATTTTAGCCACGAATTGAGCATGAATATTTGAGTAAATTGTATATTTGAGCTAGTAAGTCTATGGGTAGAGTTTATCTTCAAGAAATTTCGAAATCCGGGCCCGAGGGCCCGAGGGAATTTTGGTCAATTCCTTGAGCGGAGTTGGAAATTTATATAATTTGAATTGTTGCAAATATTAGAGTATATTTTCATTAGTTTGTCGTTATTTGGATAGTTTTGGGGCGTTGTGCGTCCATTGGAGTCGTCGGAAGGGCTTGGAAGCCGGTTGTGGAATTTCGGAGCGAGGTAAGTCTCCTTTCTAACCTTGTGAAGGGGAATTGTCCCCATAGGTGAAATAATTAAATATGTGCTACTATTTGTGGGGGATACGTACGCATGAAGTGACGGGAGTCCGTGTGTAGCTACTATTATGTTTATGTCCGGGTAGTTTAGGACTTGAAAGCATATTTTATTTGCCGTTCTTGTATCTTTGCTGACGAATTTCAAAATGTTTAAACCTTACTGAACTTGGTAAAAAAATGGATTTCTAGAAAAGATATAAATACTATTTTTGTGACCTTTAAAAGAGAAATTTGTCATTTACTTGAATATTTGTTTTCTCGATATAGTCGGGGTGGACTGTTGATTGTGCATGACTGCATGTGACCGCTTCGCAATTTACATTCCACGAGCGGAGTGTTATTTTCCCCACTCTCATGGGAGCGGGTCGTACGACACAACAAGATTGAAAGATGAAATTATGGTTCGGGTCGTTCGATCATCGGCAGTGCACATATATGATTATTATGACAGCTCAGGCCGGTTGTCCTTATTCCGTATGCGCATGTTAAATTGTTAATGTTTTCATGGATTTTTAAAGTGACAAGATATTTGGGAGAAAATGAAGTAGTAATTGTTTATTTACTTCCAGTATTTATTTGAATTGCAGTTATCTTTAATGTTTATTGTTTTATCATCCTCGTATGCCTATTACTAATTCCATATCTTGTTTAATTATTTTGTTGGACCTTAGTGAGTGTCAAGTCGACCTCTCGTCACTATCTCTCTGAGGTTAGGCGGGATACTTGCTGCGTACACGTTGTTTTCATACTCATGCTACATTTGCTGTGCATTTTGTTTCACATGTACCTTCATAGCAATATGACTGACTTGGAGACTTAGACGAGCTGTATCACTCGGAGACGACCCGCAGTCGGCAGAGTCTTCCTCTATCTATTGTATTTTCATTTTTATTCCTTGTCCAATTTGTATTTCGGACAAGCGGTGTAGAATTTGTGAACTTCTTAGAAATTGCTCATGTACTTGTGCCACCGGAATCTGGGATGTGTTTGGGATGCACTTTATAAAAATGGACTATTAAACTATCGTATTTACTTAGTGCATTTTATTCAGTTATTATGTCATAAAGTGAAGGTAATGATTTCAAAAATGCTAAAACATGAAATGTAACTTAACTATTTAATGGTTGGCTTGCCTGACAATGGTGTCCAGCGCCATCATGACCTTATGGATTTTGGGTCGTGACAACGTGGTATCAGAGCACTAGGTTCCCTTAGGTTTCACGAGTCATGAGCAAGTCTAGTAGAGTCTCGCGGATCAGTACGGAGACGTCTGTACTTATCTTCGAGAGGCTACAAGGATGTTAGGAGTACTTCCCTTCTTGATTTCTCATCGTGTGATTCGATTCCTTTGAGGCTTATGCCTATGTTCTTCCTACTCAATCTTACGCGCCGTGAAGCGCTTGCTAGGAATCAGGAGTTTGAGGGATTGTGATGGTGCTACGGATATGGTGCGAGATGTTTTCCATGTGTAGTTGGTTGGGGCTGTTGTTGTTGCCATGCAAAAGAATATTATGTTGTTTCAGCTTGGTTGTTGTGTTTCTGAGAACTTTGAGGCTACGCTTAGATTGTTATGATGCTTACGATTGGTTATCGCGCGGTGTTAATATGATGGTAGAATGCTTGCCCATATGTCGGGGTAATGAATGACTTGAAGGGAGGTCTTCTCAGAGCGTAATTTCGATATTTTAGTAATATAGTTCCGGCGGAGGAAGGGCAATTGGACTATGAATGTTCAAGTCTGGGGGAATAAAGTAATAAGACTTGGTGTTATCAAGTGAGGTGGAGTTTTCATCTGTGATGTGGTATCGCTGTTTTGATCGAATAGAATGTGGTAAGTTCGCCAGTGTTATAGTTCTTCGGTTGCATTGGGTTAGAGTGTTGTGAAGTAGTATTGAAGAAACGGTTGTCAGAGATCGTGGTGTGTGGTGGTTCATAAATGAATAGTTATTCTAATGAAGGCAGCTCGAGAAAGATGATCTTCGGAGAGTTTGAAGTCGTGGTGATCTGCTGGTTTAAGAGCTACAGAGATTGATATTGAATTGGGCAGCATACGATGAATGAAGGCATGTGAGAAGTGTCAGGCGGCGGCTAAATTTCTAAAAGGCCAAGCGTAAGAAAAGGAAGCCAGGTAGTGCTTAAAGGAATGAGGTTAACCAAAGCAAGAGAGTGGCAGTGTAGCCTATGAGTTCTGTGGTAAGATAGATACACCCCTTGAGGGGAAGTTTGGAGTGATTTGGGAATTTTAGTGGAAGATGATGGGGTCCACAGATTTAAGTTTAAATATGGGTTATTTCGGCGGAAGGTTGGATACAACATGGAAGAGTTGTTAGGAATGAAGAAGGATGCAATGTGGCGGTGAATTTGAAGATGTTGTAGCGCATTTAGTAGATGTCCATGAGGAGAGGACGGACTGGTAAAGTTGGTGAATGAGAACAGGCTTAGGATGGAGTATTGATGTCATAGAGATGGTGTAGTACAGTATCGTTGGAAGGTTTCAGTTGGTGATTTACACAAGTGGGTTGTCTCCTGTGAGTAGGTTAGCGGTTGCGTGATTGGCAAGTATCTGTGAGCGGTTCTAGTGGCTATTCGGTAGGAAGCAGAATGTATGAATGATGCTAGAGAATTTGAGCATTTAAGGAGCATTTAGGGCTAACAAGAGAATTTATAAGAATTGGACGGATTGGTTGAGCAAGATCATGTTAACAAAGGAGAAAGGATCTCAAAAGGGTCTAGAGTGGTGCAAGGAGTAGCTTCAGGCTAAGTGGGGGAGTCCCACCGCCTGCAGTTGGGTTGTAGGATTGTGTTATCATGGGGTTGTGGATTGTCGGTGTGTTGGCAAGTTATTACAGCTAAGGGAAAGGAGTAAAATGGTGATTGCGCATGGGATTTGATAAATATGTGCACAAGTTGGTCCTATTGGACCAGGGTTAGGCTTTGAAAGATTCAGAATTTATGCTTAAGGCATGGGCGAGCAATAGGATAGTGACTCAGTCAGGTGCTTCATTGAAAAGTGTATTCATGTGCTAGAAGAGCCTTGGAGTTGATTGTATTCGGGGCCAGTCAGAGTTGGTGACTCTCAATAGCGGTCCTAGTGAATTCAAAAGTTAATGATGCGGCGTTTAAGGGTTTCAAGCAGTAGTATGATTAAGAGTCGAGCTTTTGCAGTATAAATTCTGAGAAAAAGGAAGATGGTTGAGGTGTTCTATGATATGTTTCAGCGTGCAGGATAGTATTGGGAGAGTGGTAGAAGTAAACTCCGGGGTGTAGGAAGATTATAAGGAGGGTATAAGATGGGTTGCGGGATTTAGGCAGCATGGTCTCGTGAATCAAGGTCACTCGGGATGAGTGAGGGTTGAGTTTGCTATGAGTTGAAGGAAGTTACTATTATTTCTGAGGCAATTGAAGATAATTAAAATAAGATAGAGTGGTTAGCCATGGTTGAAATGGCGCACTTACGGCAGTGATTAGTCCCTTCGGTGTGATTGAGTTATGTGTATGGTTGTGCAGATGTGTGTGGGGCTTGACGGCCGTTGATGCGAGACTAAATTGCATAGTTTAACATGTGATATACCTTACATTTTATGCGCATTAATGATAAAATTACACTTGTTATGTTCTTAATAGAGTTTATTTCATGTGTAGGTGAAGTGGAGATGGAAACGGGGCTAAAAGAATGCAAATACAACGAAAATACGCAAAATGAGACGCCCGGGTGATAGCCGGGCATTTTCCCCCTAAAGCCTGGCACCCCCTGGCGTTAGGGGGGCGTTTGCCCCATAAAGCCTGGCCCCCCCTGGCGTTAGGGGGCGCTAGGGCCCTAACGCCAGGCCTGCCCTGGCGTTAGGGGAGCGTTAGAGCCCAAACGCCCGGGGTCCCCAGTTTCGCCCAAGTCCGAGTTTTGACGAGTTAAATGTTTCCCGGTTGAAATAGAAGTCTCCTACACGGTTAGGGTTCACCCTAAACCTATAAATAGACTCCTAAAACACAATTAAAGGAGGATTTTCGTGAATCAAAGTGGATAAGGAGAAAATTCCATTGAAGTGCAAGAACATCGATTTCTACATTTAGTAATTCTTACTTTATATTTCAATTATGCAATTTCTTGTAGTTTTGTTTCGTCTAAACATGAGTAGCTAAGTTTTTAATCTAGGGTTTTGGTAGAACCCGTTGGGGATGAATTTCTTGTAATATTAATATATTTTGATTGATTATTCTCTATT
This sequence comes from Nicotiana knightiana, assembly GCA_005239525.1. Classification (NCBI taxonomy): domain Eukaryota; kingdom Viridiplantae; phylum Streptophyta; class Magnoliopsida; order Solanales; family Solanaceae; genus Nicotiana; species Nicotiana knightiana. Next base: position 853 of record ML382815.1, on the reverse strand, counting down.
TGTTCAACTACGTTCTTATTGTAGTTAATTGAATGGCCATCAATTAGCTGTGCCTATTTAGTATGTATCTACTTGAGAGAGAGTGCATATTTAGGTAATTGTTTGAACAACACCACTCCCAGAGTATAGACGAAAGTCATAACCGAGGGTTTAGAGGTTGGATTAGAGATA
>ML382814.1:24690-48857 GCA_005239525.1 Nicotiana knightiana | reverse complement strand
AGAACATGAAGCGCTAGGAACACAAGGTCGGGTTCTTTTAGGGATTGATACACTTGTAAATTGATTCATCGACTTATAACCTACTCAGATGCATCGTTGAATATTAAAAATCAAATGTCTCGACTTATATAAATCAATATGTTATAATTGATTCATTGACTTATATTTGGTTAATCAATTCATTCATTATTCGTACATAGTAATGTATAAGATTGATCATCAATTACAATATAGTTTGTGCGTGTGTATGAAATTACTCATATACTTAAATATAACTTAACAAATTCCTTTACATAGATGCTATTATAATCTATTAAAAGTAATTACCTAGTTAATACAATTTTTATTAAAGATTATCCTTATAGTTTATAATTATTTATAATAATTGTAGTTAAATAAAATAAATATTTATAGCTAATAATAATTTTTTTTATAGCTTATAATATTTAAAAGCCAAAAAATAAAAAAAAATAATCTAATTTTTTTTAAATAGCGCCCAACTTTGGTAGCTATTTTGGTCAACGGTCAAAACTTAATTACAGACCAAAAATAGCGATAAACTTTGGTCGCTTTTTCTAATAACAGTATCAAAAACGTGTTCCCCCCATTTCTTTTATTTTCATCCCAAAATATCTAAAAACTCTCTCAAAACCTTCCCCTCCCCTTCTCACACAAATCCCATTCCCCCACCCCGTGCCACCACTGCTCGCCGTCCATCACCCACTGCCGTCGCCACCAGTGCCGCCACCCCTCTCTCTCTTTCTCCACCTAAAAAATACTAGGTTTGAATTATAACCTTGAATCTGTGTTATTTCTAGTTTTTGTTTCAATATTTGATGTATTGTAGTTTATTGTTTCTATTAGTGTTTCAAATTTTTGAACATTGTATTCTATTGAGGATTAGGGTTTAGGTCTTGTTTTAATTAGTTTTGTTTATTAATTTTATTAACTAATTAATGTTGAATTCTATTATACTTTGTATTGTCTTAATAGTTTAGTTAGAATCTAGGGTTTAGGATATGAATTGGACCTTTAGTTTATGTATTGGAATTTTAGTTTATGAATTAGAATTTTAGTGTATGAATTGAACGTTTAGTTTATAAATTGAAATTTTAGGATATGAATTGAACTTTTAGGATATGAATTGGACTTTTAGTTTATGTATTGTAATTTTAGTTTATGAATTGGAATTTTAGTTTATGAATTGAACTTTTAGTTTATAAATTGAAGTTTTAGGATATGAATTGAACTTTTAGGATATAAATTAAACTTTTAGTTTATGAATTGGACTTTTAGTTTATGTATTGAAATTTTAGGATATGAATTGAACTTTTAGGATATAAATTAAACTTTTAGTTTATGAATTGAACTTTTAGTTTATAAATTGAAATTTTAGGATATGAATTGAACTTTTAGGATATGAATTGGACTTTTGGTTTATGTATTGTAATTTTAGTTTATGAATTGAACTTTTAGGATGTGAATTGGACTTTTAGTTTATGTATCGTAATTTTAGTTTATGAATGAACTTTTAGGATATGAATTGGACTTTTAGTTTATGTATTGTAATTTTAGTTTATGAATTGGAATTTTAGTGTATGAATTGAACTTTTAGTTTATGAATTGAACTTTTAGTTTATAAATTGAAATTTTAGTATATGAATTGAGCTTTTAGGATATGAATTGGACTTTTAGTTTATGTATTGTAATTTTAGTTTATGAATTGGAATTTTAGTTTATGAATTGGAATTTTATTTTATGAATTGAACCTTTAGTTTATGAATTGGAATTTTAGTGTATGAATTGGACTTTTAGTTTATGAATTGAACTTTTTTAGTTTATAAATTAAAATTTTAGGATATGAATTGAACCTTTAGTTTATGAATTGAACTTTTAGTTTATGAATTGAACTTTTAGTTTATAAATTGAAATTTTAGGGTATAACTTGAACTTTTAGTTTATGAGTTGAACTTATTTTATTTGTATAGATGGAACATCATACTTGGATGTACAATAGGAATTATCTTAATCGGCAGGGATTGCGGGAGGATTTTGTAGAAGGTGTTGATGACTTTATTAGACATGCAATGTCACTTCCACCATACCAAAGAGAAGGAGTAATTAGGTGCCCTTGTGTTAGGTGCGACTGTATGAAGTTTGGAAAACCGGAGGAAGTTAAGCTTCATCTTTATAAGAAGGGGTTTATAGAGAATTACTTTGTGTGGACTAATCATTGAGAGTTCGATAGTAGCAATGGTATATTTCATAACATGGTTGTGGGTGAAAGTAGTAGGTCGATGGAGAATACAAATCGTGATTCTAGAATTCATGATATGGTTGCGGATGCTTTTGGGATGCACTTAGGGGGTGAGCCCAATGAAAATGTTGAACAAACTCCTAATGATGACGCACAACGATTTTTTGAACAGTTAGAGGAAGCTAGTCGTCCATTACGGGAAGGAAGTCCGCACTCTGAGCTGTCTGTTGCGGTTAGATTACTAAGTATAATATCTGATTGGAATATTTCTCAAGCAGCCATGGACTCTTTCATTGACCTTATGAGCGAACTGGTTGACCCTCATATCAACTTACCTGGTGATTTCTATAAGGCAAAGAGATTGGTTTCTAAGTTAGGACTTTCGGCAATGAGAATTGATTGTTGTGAAGATGGTTGCATGTTATATTATAAAGATGATACAAATTTAGATAGTTTTAAATTTTGCTAAAGCCTCGTTTCAAGAGGCTTTCCAGTGGGAATATGGTCGCTATCAAGGCGATGCATTATTTACCTCTTATACCTAGGTTAAAGAGGTTATATGCGTCGATGAGTTCTGCTCCTCATATGAGATGGCACTTTGAAAATAGAAGACCACCTGGTGTTATGTGTCATCCTTCAGATGGAGAAGCTTGGAAGCACTTTGATAGGACATATCCAGATTTTGCTAGTGAACCAAGGAACATTCGGTTAGGTCTGTGTGCGGATGGCTTCACGCCCTTTTCTGTATCTGCGACACCATATTCATGTTGGCATGTCTTTCTTACACCTTATAATCTACCACCTGAGTTGTGCATGACTGGTCCATATATATTCTTAAATTTATTATCCCCGGTCCACGTAATCTGAAAAGTTTGATTGATGTATATTTGCAACCATTGATTGATGAGCTAAAACAATTGTCGTATGATGGTGTTGAAACATATGACATATCAACCAAGCAGAATTTTAATTTGCGTGCTAATTTAATGTGGACAATTAACGATTTTCCTGCGTATGGAACGTTGTTTGGGATGAATGCTAGGAAGCTAGCTTGTCCTTACTGCATGGAAAATAGTAAAGCGTTCACTTTGAAACATGGCCGAAAGAAATCATGGTTTGATTGTCATCGTCAATTCTTACCTCCTGACCATGAGTTTAGAAAGATGAAAAATGCATTCAAAAAGAATAAAATGGAATATGATTCTCCATCTCCGATATTTTCAGGTGAGGAAATTTGGGAGAGGGTCCAGAACTTCAGTAAAGTTACTGAAGCTCCACCTTATAGATTCTCCGGATATGGTGTTACTCATAATTGGACGAAACTGAGTATATTTTGGGAGTTGTCTTATTGGAAGGATAATTTTCTCCATCACATTTTTGATTTCATGCAANTAGAATGGACTTACAAGAATATTGCAGGCGACCTGAATTATACTTGCAGACAAAAAACAATGGTAAGATATTCAAGCCCAAAGCAAGTTACACATTCACTTTGGAGGAAAGACGACAAAGTTGTGATTGGGTAACAAAATTGAAGATGCTTGAGGGTTATGCGTCGAATCTTGGAAAAAAAATTGATATGGAGGTAGGGAAGTTGAGCCATTTGAAAAGTGATGACTGTCATGTTTTCATGGAGACTTAGTGCCTATTGCATTTTGTGGTTTGCTTGAAAGAATCTGGAAACCCATCAAAGAGATTACTTTGTTTTTCAAAGACTTGTGTTCTTCCACATTAAGGGAAGAAAACCTACTCCGGATAGATCAGAACATTCGTGTAACTTCTACTAAGATGGAAAAGATATTTCCATGTGGTTTTTTTGATGTGATGGAACACCTTCGAATCCACCTTGTACACGAGGCACGATTTGGAGGGCCTGTTGAATGCAGATGGATGTATCCCTTTGAGAGGTAATATTATAAGTTTGATGTAATTTTCTGTTTTATTTGAATGTTCTTGGCTAACCAAGAAATTATGTAGGACAATTGGCAAATGCAAACAATTTGTTAAGTAGAGGAATATGATTGAAGGATCTATATGTGAAGCTTATCTTGCAAAGGAAACTGCTCATTTTTTCTCTTATTATTTTGAGAGTAATGTGCCATGTGCTAGGAATAGGCCCAATAGGCACACGGTCCAATGTGTGAATGATCCATTATATCCTCCTATGTCCATATTCAATTAACCAGGCCGATGTTCTAAGGATGTTAGAAAGAGAAGTTTGAGTGATATGGAGTACAAGTCAGCTACACTTCATGTGTTGCTAAATTGTCCCGAAGTTGTACCATTTCTCAAGTAAGTATTGATTTAGTAGTTATCAAAATATAAAATTTACTGTGATTACATCTCAATAAAACTACTAAAAATATTTGATGTGTCACAGTCACTTCGTGGGTCAATTTGGCCATGATGCTGTATATACGGGATTTGATACGTGGTTCAAACAATTTGTAAGTTTATCCTTATAATATTCTAACACTATGTAGGTAAACAATGTTTGGAAGTTATGCTAACTTATGAATTTTTTTAACAATATGTAGGTAAATGATCCAAATAATGGTGTAAATCAATTTTTGAAAGATATATCTTGGGAACCTGGGCTTCAGGTCACAACAATGTCTAAGTACGTTGTGAATAGTTATAAGTTCCATACAGAGGATTGCTTCAAAAATAAAAATAGCAACAACATCGGGGTGTGGGTTCAAGGTGGTGATGGCAACCAAGTTGGAGATATTGATTATTATTGTGTGCTCAACGAAATAATAGAATTAGAATATACAAGTTGGCCATATAAGAAATTGATACTCTTTAGATGCAAGTGGTTTGACCCACATCCAACAAGAGGTACAAGAGTACACAACCAATACAACATAATTGAGGTTAATCATACGAGGGAGTATGATCGCTATGATCCTTTCATAATTGCACATAATGTTAGGCAAGTGTATTATGCTCCTTATCCATTGCGGCGGAATAAGTCCGACTGGTGGGTTATATTAAAAACTAAGTCTGTAGGTAGAGTGGAAGTCAAGAATGTGTTAGATGTTGCATATTAAAACGATATCTCCACTGTTCACCAAATAGTGGACGAACTTTTAGAAAATGATTTGGAATATCCTGAACACATATTGGAAGAAGTTGATATAAATGAAGTAACAATTATAGAAAATGAGGAAGAAGAATCAAGTGATGAAGCTCAAACTAGTGAGGAAGAAGAATTCTCGGACGAGGAACAATACGTCGATGAGCTTTAAAAAGTTGATTTCTTTAATAACTCTCGTTTTATAGCTAGTTCCTTTTATGTTTCAATCTAAATGTATTATATTATGCAGATGACAGGCAAGGGTCAAGGTAACAATGACCCTACTGGTTCTCGTGGTCGAGAAATGGCTAGGAAGGGAAAGAGGAGGGTAGAAGATAATACTCCATCTTTTCCACCCTCTTCAGAGATGCCTATGCCTGTGCCTATGTATTATCCTCCATCCCATGGCTATTCTAAGTTTCCACAGCATCACGAGCCCTACACCTTCGTGCAGACACAAGGTCTTTCATCACTGGGCCATAGGACTATACGTCCGGCATACAGTCCAACTGCCTTACGACCAAGTGGATCGCATCCATCTTCATCGCATGGATTGCATCGATCCATGTCACATCCACATGGATCACATCCATCCATGTCACAACCATTCGTTTCACAGCCATCAGTATCACAACCACTTGCGGTCCAACTAGCTATGTCGCAATCACATGGATTGCAACTATCTTCATCAGCGACTCCATCTATTTCATCCCTTCGCCTGCGAGATAGTAGCTCTGACCCCCCTACACCTTCCACACATGCCTATGATATACATGCTTCGGATGGTGATGCTGATGATGATGAGGAGGTGCATTATGATCAGTATGGCAGGATCATCATAGTCCCTGAGGGTGATGGGTAAGAGTTATTTGTTATTTTTACGTTTATTGTTTTGTACAGTTTGTACAATAGGATATTAATGTGGTTTTTTTGTTAAATTAGAGGTTCACACCCAGTAATATTACTACAAGGATAATCACCAAAGCCACCAGAAATCTTTATGATGGCCCTTATGCGACTTGGAGTGAATTCCCATTCTCGCTGAAGGAGCAAATTTTCAATCAATTTAAGGTATAATGTTCTTTTAAGTAGTATAATTATTTATATTTATGATATTTCCATATAATATTTAACTTTTGAAATAAGAGCAAGTGTGTATGGGAACACCACTATAGCGCGGAAGTGGCTGCAAATTTTAATCACAAAGCTCGCAAGTGGTTGTCGCATAGTTTCTCCAAAGCTAGACAGTTGAAACAGAAGCCTAACTTGTTGCTTCAAAATTTATGGGAGGATTTGCAAAGGCAATGGCTTACGCAAAGTTCTTAGACAAAAATCGAAAAAGGAAAGAAAGATCACGGATCTGAGAAGGGAGGCTCCTTGCACACTGGAGGTGCGATCAGCCTAAGGACAATAAAAAGAAGATTGGTACGTAATTACTTAATTTATTTTAATTTTCAAAGTATATCTATTCTGTTTATTAACAAAAATTTATGAGTTTTCAGGAAAAGAAGTTGGGGCGTCCAATGAACCAAGATGAGCTATTCAAGGAGACTCATATTGTAAAGAATAAGAAAGAGACAGATCCAGAAAGGTGGGTCGAGGGCCGAGCCTCGACTGTACATGTAAGTTTTCACTTTTCATTAAGTATTTTGATTTACTTTTATATAAATTTTGAAGTACTAATTCAATGTAATTATTCTTATAGGATCGCTTCACAACTAATGTGGAGGAATTCATATGCAGTCAGCCACCTAATGAGTCGGGCGAGCCAATCCAACCTTCGGACGAGGATGCTGAAAGAATATGAATGGAGGCTGCTGGCGGTCCAAAATGGGGGAAGGTATACAGGATTCCTACTAAGAAATTCCATCGCTATAAGTGTGGAATTCAAGGAATGGGGACTTCCTCACAAGGGGAGCAACTTCATGGGGAGAGCCTCTCCGCTATGCGGGAGACTGTGACAAATCTCACATCCGAGCTAGACGCGGCCAAGGAAAGAGAAAAGCTTAGAGGTGCTCAGTACCTTGGCATGAAAGCTCAGTACCATGGCATTCAAGCTCAACTCAAAACTCTCCTAGCTTCTGGAGCTTTTCCGATTCCCCGGTCTCGTGAGGCATCGCCAGAGGCTCGACTTGAATGTGAGCGTTCCTTCCGTCCTCCCCGTGCTCGTTCCTCCCGTCCTCCCCGTGATCATTCTTCCTATCCTCCCCGTGATCGTTCTTCCCGTCCTCGACAAGTAGACCCTTCTCTATACCGTCTTGTAGATGAAAGTTCATCAGGCAGTGATGATAATGACAGTGATGATATGATGTTTTACAAAACACTCCTTGACTTTTATATACTTTGAACTAGACAAATAGAATCGGTTTTGAACTAGTTGTAATAAGCGTTAACTTAGTATTGTTAGTTTAATTTGTTAGTTCTATTGAACTTTAATTTGTTGGTTTTAATGTGTTTTTTGAATTGTGGTATTGTTGTTGTTGTTGTGTTATTGTTGTTGTTGAGTTTTTGTTGGGTTGTTGTTGTGGAGATTTTGGTATTGAAATTGTATTGTATGTATTGAATATTGTTATTTAGGGATTTTGGTATGCTGGCAGGTGGTGTAGCTGTCAAAACAGGAATTTTATACCAAAATTATTACCCAGAAAAGCGACCAAGGTTGGTCGCTTACCTTTAAATTTTTTTTTCTGGACATTAGCGACCAAGGTTGGTCGCTTTTATCTAAAAAACTTAAAAAATTAAATATTGGCGACCAACGTTGGTCGCTAATGAACCCAGATTTTGAAATAAGCGATCAAAGATGGTTGCTAATTTATTAAAAGGTAATATCCTGGAAATTAGAGACCAACCTTGGTCGCTAATGTACAAAAAAAAAATTAAAAACTTGAATTGGTCGCTTATGAACCCAAATTGTTAAATATATATTTTTTAAAATAATATATATTTTAATTTAGAGATCAACGTTGGTCGCTAATTTTTAAATTCTAATAATTAAAAAAATATCGTAATTTATATATACAGACCAACTTTGGTCGGTAAATTTATATTATTAAAATATTGTACCGACCAAAATGGCCGCTATTTTGTTTACACTGAACATTTGGTCCTTTTACCTTTTGGTCACTAAGGTAAAAGGACCACCAATATATCGACCAAGCGTGTTTGGACGCGTTTTGGTCGGTATATTGAGATAAGAGACCAACTTTGGTCGCTTTTTGTGGTCGCTAATTAGCGAATTTCTAGTAGTGAAAGAAGAGGTGATTCTGTAAGACATGATGCAACTTCAGCTAACCAAGGACATGACCCTTGATAGGAATGTATGGGGGTCGAGAATTAGGGTTGTAGACTAGGTAGTCTAGAGTGTTCATAATATTAGTATTGACACGCAATCTCGCTTTCTGTTGGTAGTAGGTTTTTATAACTAACCGTTGTTTTCTTTCATTGTTGATCACCTTACTATCTTGTTGTTTTTACTCTGCTTTTATATGACTTTTTGGTACTGTCTTTTCTTGTCTATATTTTCATTAATGTGACGCTTATGCTTTACTGAGCCGAGGGTCTACCGGAAATAACCTTTCTATCCTCACAAGGTATGGGTGAAATTTGCATACACACCATGAGGATAATACTGAGTATGTTGTTGTTATTATAAAATGCTAAAAATGTCAAAGAATCTCTCCGGGCAATTAAGCAGTTGAGCATGCATCTCGGTGCCATAAATTTGAAAGAGTAGTGAGTGGATAACCCAACACTCGCAAAATGAAAAGCAAAAATATCAAATTCATAGATTACATATTAGAGGAACTAATAAAGTGAAAACTTTCCTTGTACATATGAAAAGAATACAAATCACACACGCGAAAAAGAAAAGTAATTATGCGCCATAGACAGAAACAGCTCATTTCTTCTTTTTACTGAAACTTTTACTAAAAGAGTTTTCACTAATAAAAGCATATTATTTGAGATGTGTCATTTTACTTGACACAATGATGAAACATATCAATGATATATACTGTATGACCAACTTATTTGCATAAATATTGAAGGTTGTTGTCAAAATCTAATTGCATAATAGAAAAGTAACAGACTATACATACTATCCAAGTATTTATTTCTCATAGTACACTTGAAGAAACACTAGTTTACAATGTGAACCACATTTAGTGTCACCCTAATGTATTTTCATGGCGAGAAAGAGTTCCTAAAAGACTTAAAAACCAAAAGTAAGGGAAATTATAGAATCGGAATGAAAAAAATAGGCTACAAATTATAGAAGAAAAGTTTGTAGCAGTTCAAAAAAGAGAATTCTCATCAAATAGTTTTGCTAGATTTTGGAGGTAGTGTACCAAAGATGTTGTCCCAAAAGTGTGAAGTGATTCCAAATCCCTTATCTTGGAGTTTGAAGTGGTGGTCCATATGATATCTCTATATATAATTACAGCAGAATAAGACGTGAATAAAAGTTGATGTGACCAATTAATCAGAATACAAGAATGTAAAGCAAACTGTACCTTGAGTGAATGAGAAACTCCTTTCAATGGCTTGCCATGGTGTAAGTAGTAATGGGTGCAGTCATACATGATATAACCCAACAAACCTCCTCCTAGAAAAGCAGGAGCATAGTTGAAAGGTACTAACAGCTTTACTAGACTCCATAGCTGCATGCATGCAGGCATAGTAGAAGATGAGAATATGACAACAAACTGAATAACAATATATAATAGGAATAATCAAGAAGATGACAACTTACTGGAACAAGAAGAATAGCAGTAGCAGTAGGGGGAAATACAAGCCTTAGTCCATCCATTGGGTGCTTATGGTGACAACCATGAATAACATAGTGAAGTGTGTTTCCCCTGGAAATATAATGAAAAGTGAAATGACACAATCTCCAATAAATAGGAAAGAAATATATATACGTACCAATATCCAGATGGTTTCATGTGAAAAAGAAAACGATGTAAAGAATACTCCAGCAATGTCCAAGTAAAGATGCCAGCAACAAGAGTTGCAGCTAAGTGAGGAGAAGGAAGCCCTCTGTTTGCAGATATTGAAACCAACCACCCTACCACTGGTACCCAAACTGAAGGAATTGCCCACCATCGGGTCCGAGTCAATAACTGTTTCACATTAACAAATTCTTTTGTGTTATCTTGAATTATCAGGGTGAGTTTTAACTTATAAATTTTTCAAATGATATCTACAAGTAAGGTCCTTTATTTGTATAATTTAAAATATTAAAAATTAAGGCAAATTACTTGCTAAAATAGGTAAAGATAACATGATAGTATTAAAATTGCTTAAACTTAAAGGGACTTTTTTTTTTTTTTTGTATATATATATGGGATTTTAAACTTATTTACACGGTTTATCTAAGTTTTCCTATTTACAAAAAGTAATTAAAGTTTTTTTTACAAATCCGGTCAAAATCTACAACTTGAGTACGTTTTTTTGGTATAGATTCCGGTCAAAACTACAATTTACGTGCAATTTATATACAATTATGTTAGTTGTATATATTTTTATATGTCGTTTCTACGCCCGACATACAAAGTATATACAATTTGTTTATGTATTCTTTTTCGAGTTTCAATATGAAATTTCAACCAAAATCAACCCGAATCTTCACCAAATTATCTCAAAATTGAGATATAAACTCCAGCGGATATTCCCAGTCATTTACAATAACACCCAAGCCAAACAAATAATAATTTTACAAAGTTTGATTTACGAATTCAAAACTCAAAGCTTTTTAATAGTTGTCAATGGAGATTCGATATATCAATTAACGTTCTAACTCTAAAATTATAAAAAAAAGAAAAGAAAAAGAAACTTTCGAAAACAAGCAAACATATTGTCATTACTCGCCTGATTGGATGTCCATGCTCATAGAAGAAAATATTAACGTTGGAATATGAGCCTAGACTTAGTACGTAGCAAGCTTCTAGGTTATAACTACTGGACCACATATATAGCTTAAGCTTCCAGATGAGGAAGAAGAAGGAGAAGGAGAGAAAATAGGGAAGATTAGATTTTAAGACATTATTTTGTATATAATTGTTGAATTATATATCAGCTTGTAATTAAGTTAAAATTTTAATATTAAAAAATAAATAAGTTTTAAATATAGTATAGATACGTAAATTCTCTAACTTAAAAATTACCTCTAGAAGTCCATTTGCAAAAAATCTCGGGGTTTCTTTGGTGATAATTGGCTGATGAACCCACTCCTCGTATGCATCTCCAAGATGGCCGACCTATTAAAAGGTTCATGCTTTATTAGATTTATTTCTTTTGTTGAAAGATTTATTTAAATTATTTCATTAAAAATCCACAATTCACAATACAAGACTATAAAGCAAATCACAGTTCCATTGGACAATGATAAGAATTAGGATTTGAATCTCGTTCAATCCATAAACACGTGCAATTCCATCTCCAACTGAGACCACTCGACCGATCTCATCCACTTGTAGAAAACAAGTAAGTTTCTCTTGAAGATGATGCAAATTCTTGTATGAAAATATAAAGACCAAAGAGATCTAACCTGGAAAACGAGTGGCTTATTCAAATCCACTGTGTATCCCTGTGCCACCATCTTGGCACCCTTTAATATTAAATGAGTAGGAACAAATTAATCATGATATATTAAAAAATAATAAAAATTATATTCATTTTGAGATAGATGTATATATATTAAACTTAATTGAATATTCCATCTCTCTAACGATGACTGCCCTTTGTTGTTAACTTAGAATATACCAACGTTATCTTTAACTAATGATTCCAAATAACTTTATGTAATTTGAATTTTCATAGATCAAAAATTGAATCAATACACAAAACTAGATTACGTTCCAGATCGTTGAGAACACTACGAACAAATTAAACCTTTAGATGTCAAAGATATGTCAATAATTAGAAGATGATAAGTCATCTCCATGCAAAGGAAAAATGATCTTGTTTTTATAGATGTAAGTTTTGATAGATAGAGTTATCCGGGAAATACATGTCAAAAATGAATATCGTTTTGACACGACAAAAATTGATTTATTAATTTGCAATCGAAACCCTTAAAGTGTAATAGAAGACAACCTAATGACACTGCTGGTTGATCTCTGAAGCAGATGACTAGTTTCGAGAACCAGATAATAAATTTCTTCTTTAGTGTGAGGGAAGAAATTAGAAAACCAATATGAAAAGAATGGAAAAAGGTTAAATAAAATTAGTAGATATACCAAGTCAAGTCTCCGAGAAAACGATGGAATTTACTTAAGAAATAACAAAACAATGGGAAATTAGAATTGTTGCGTTTGAATGGTTATAGGTTGCGAATATTTAGGAGAGCCCTAAGCAGGGAAGCAATTTTGCAGAACCTCAAAATAAATACATATTTAATACTGAACACTAAAATTATTGGTAAAAAGAGTAGAAATTTTTGTATTTTGTTATAAAACAATAAAATATGAAGAAAAGTATTGTAGAGAAAAGCAGGGAGAGAAAATTCTTATTGATTTTAGGATTTATTACAATGAAATAGAATATATCTATTTATAGGAAAAAAGTGGCTTAGCCACCAAGTAACAAGCTCTAAAATCTCTCTAAAACGTAGATATTCACCTTAAATACAATTCTATTTATAACACTCTCCCTTGCATGTCTATTCAATAGATAATGTGCCTCGTTAAAAGCTTGACTAAAATAAAATCCAATGGGAAAAAAAAATTCTAGAAAAGGAAAAGAGTACACATGTTTAGACATACACCTTTTGGTTGCCTCGTTAAAATTCTTGCAAGGAAAACCTTGATGAGAGCATCAATTCATATCCTTGAGCCTTCGCATCCGATTTTGTACACTAGCTTCTTGAAGGTTGGCATCAGTAGAGATTTAGTGAGTAAATCAGCCATATTAACTCCAATGAATATGTTGCACCTTGAAAATCCTCGCTATTGCATTATCATGCTTATAGAGAATTGATAATTCATTCCACGTAACCTTTTCTCAGATGTTTATCATCTCTTCCCCTGATGTTAGAAAAACTAACTTGCTTCCTCAACTTTGGGAACCCATCTTTGTGCTTTATGGTGTTAACCAAAATATACACCGCACATCAATAATAATAAGATGAAATTATTTCGTTCCTGAACCTGAACCACTTGTGAGGGGAGAATGTAATAACTTTCGTATACAACGTATATCAAACTTATATAGATAACTTTGTTCTCATAAGCAATAATTTAGCTATTAAGTGGAGACACTCAATAATCATTTGCTAAACTAATTGTGATGTAAACCAATTTATTAAGATGAACTGTCTTGAATAGGAAATCTGAAAATTATGCTCGAAATTAAATTATTGAGCAAGTTACCTTGCAAACACCAGGTTGCGGGTTAATAATAATTGTACATGTAACCATCTCATACATGCATCTTATGTGGTATCCATGGCAGATGAAAGAGCCCATATTCACCTTTGGTAAATTTCATAATTCAATCCCAATTTTAGTTGGTATAATAATCACGAGAACAAGCAAAACAAGAGAATTCATAAAGAATCTTCTTCAACACTCATGTGAATTCTCATTTATTATGCACATCATACTTAAATCAAGATTGCTCAACATGCCATGCTTGATAAAAAAATTTGTATCAGTAAACTTCAGGTTTACATCATAACATATGCAATTGTTAATTAAACTCCCAATTTATTATGACATGGGTTTTATATCAATAAATGTCCAGTTTACTGTGTCATGTAATTTCACCATATTTTTATTTGTGTTGTACAAATTAGAGAATAAAGCGGGTAACTTGTCACATACATATTACCCCGCCACAATTTGTAATAATAGAAGATATTAAATCTTTCCTTTATTTATAGTCTCAATTTAACCAACTGCTTTCGCGTATACTTTAGAAACTAAATAAGTTTCTTTGAGACTTACTACAACACAATACCTTATTAATAATCAATTTTATTTCTCCAAAATAAATAATTGGCTCTTCCAGAACTCTCAATTAATTTTGTACTATCACATATTCATCAACATCCATATGGTGAATATATTTTTCAAGGAGAAAGTTAGACCATTATGGTCATGGTCAAAATAATTAAAGGCAAGATGTGTTTCTTCTATACTTTTGCCCTGTAATTTTCACATTGCCGTAATATTTCGGCATAATCACAATAGGTACGCGATCAATGATTATTCATGCCATAATAATGAAATAATTTTCTTATTCATCTCAATCCTTTTTCTAGAGATTAGTGTGGTATATCCATTACCACTAGTGTATTGGTAAAAAAGAGCTTCACACGTGTAATAAATCTTGATGACTCAGTAATCGACGTGGAGCAGTGAAGACACGACAGCTGGACGGAACTCGATGAAGAGGTATGAGGCAAAGAGGCACGGCAAATCACTCCCATGGGTTAATTAGCTATGGAAGTCTCAACCTGATTGAAAAAAATGAAGAGACACGGTCAAAAGTGTATTTGGGCAGAATAAAGGGCAGATTTAGAGATCTTCAAATTAGGGATCCATACGTTACACAACATTCACGCAACAGTTACACAGTTACGGTTGGTTCATTGTAACATTACATTAGAGCCATAATTAGTCATTAATGCTCAATCACCGAAACGGGCAGACGTTATATTAGGAAATTCGCTATATAAAGGAGAAAAATATAACCTGTAAGGGGAGGAAAAAAAAACATTCGAACTATTATTGAAATATACTTACTTTTTGTGCATCTTACTGCTTTCCATTTACGAGTTTACCTACCATTATAATCTTATTCTTTGGTTATCAGAAACTCGTGTTCTTCTTAAAATAGCTTTGGGCAAAGAACCAATTCTTTGGTTAAATAAATTAGCTACATTATCGGGAATCTGATAATCTTTGTTGCTTTTCAAGAGATATCCTTTGAACTATGTCGAACTCCAACGACAACAACCAGCAAAGGAATGGAACCCCAGTTCCATCGCCTTCAGGAACCCCACGTGTTTCAAGGGAACAATCCCCAGAAAGATCCAATAACAACAACGATAATAATGATCAAACAATGGAACAAGATCGGATAAAGCAAATGATTACAGAGTATGTGAGCCAAGCTTTGCAAGAATTTGTGAGGTGATTACCGGCAGTGTTACCTGCACCGCTGACACCACCCCCCAATAATACCATCACCATGGAAAATCCTCAATCTGGGTTGGCAAACTTAGGAAGTGGAGATACTCCTAATGAATCTCTCGAAGCGAGACCATGTATGTCTAATAACTCTGAATTACAGACTTTATTACTAATTTTGTAGAAACAGGAGAAGGAACAAAACGATCGAATCGAACAAATTCCTGGAGTACCACATGTTATCAAAGGCGTTGACGTTGATAGATATTCTCAACAACCTTGGAAACCAAGTGCAGCACTCGTACCCATTCCAAAGAAGTTTAAAATGCCCGACGTACCTAAGTATGACGGGACAACCGACCCACGCGACCATGTGAATTCTTTTACCACCGGAGTGAAGGGCAACGACTTAATAAAATAAGAAATTGAGTCGCTCCTAGTTAAAAAGTTTGGAGAAACACTTACCAAAGGGGAGCTAACCTGGTATTCTCTTGTCCCTGAAAACTCTATTGATTCTTTTGCTGAGGTTGCAGATTCTTTCATAAAGGCGCACTCCGGTGCGCAAAAAGTCGAGAAAAGGATGGAGGACATCTTTAAAATAAAACAAGGAGACACGAAACTACTTTGTGAATTTGTAGGCAAGTTTCAATGAGAAAGAATGCAACTACTAAGGGTGCCTGATAATTGGGCAGCCATGGCATTCACAAGTAATCTACATGATAAAAGCTCAGAAGCCACGAGAAGACTCAAGGAAAGCTTGAGAGAATTCCCAGCTACAACGTGGAACGATGTTTATAACAGGTATAGTACTAAACTTCGAATAGAAGAAGATAGCATTGCTCATCCGAAAGAGGAAGATTATACCAGATCCAGATGTTCAAAATCAGACAGAGGATCAGGTAAAAACAGGTACGATCCTTACTTGGGACCATCGGGACGTGAAACTTGTCACATGTTCAAAAACACCAGGTCAGATTATGGACCACCAAGCAGAGATGCGGGCTCGTCCTCATCTAGATCCAGAAGGGATCAAGATCAACGACCTAGAGGTAGTGCGCGAATTGGGGATCACGCCTTTAATGTAAGTACCTCCGAACTAATTTCAGTGTTAAGAAATTTTGGTGATAAGCTTCGATGGCCCAAAGAGATGAGGTTGAACCCAAATAAGAGGAACCCAGATCTCTGGTGTGAATTCCATAATGATCATGGACACAGAACTGCAGATTGCAGACTTTTGCAAGGTGAGGTAGAATAATTATTGAAACAGGGCTATTTTACAGAATTATTTAGTGAAAAAGGTAAACAGGAATACATGAAGAACACGCAGGAGCCCCCAAAACCTCCATCTCCAAAATGAACCGTCAACATGATACACGGAGGTGAAGAAGTAAACGGAGTGGTCTGCAAAACGACCACGAAGTTCACAATGACACATAGAAAGCGGGTTCGTGAAAATTCGAAAGTAGACGATATAACTTTCGTTGATGCAGATATCGGTGGATTAATGCTTCCTCAAAACGATGCTCCGGTAATATCTTTACTTATTCATGACACTAACGTAAAAAGAGTGTTGATTGATCCAGGTAGTTCAGTCAATATCATTTTGCTAAGAGTCATGGAAGAAATGCTATTGGGGAATCAAGTAATCCCAAGGGCACAAGCCATATCAGGGTTTGATAACTCTACGGTTATCACAAAAGGAGAAATTGAACTTAGCACTTATGCTGAGGGAGTGATCAAAAGTACCAGGTTCCAAGTCATCGATACTGACATGGCTTATAACGTAATCGTGGGAAGGCCATGGATCCACGACATGAAAGCAATACCCTCCACCTTGCATCAGGTAATTAAATTCCCCTCTGAATGGGGGATTCAACAAATTAGAGGCGATCAGCAAACCACGAGAAATATAAATTCCGTTACACTACAACAAAAAAGTAGAGGTGAAAGAATCAAAGGATAAGGAAATCTCCCAAGCAGGTGACACCGCCCAAACTGGCATGGAAGGAATTACTACCCAAATAGGTACGGAAGGTATTACTGCTGAAACAGGTATGGAAGAAAATACTTACGAGAAAGTGAATCAAGTCACCACGGAAGAGGCATTGGACCACACAGATGTAGATTCCAGATCGGGTGTCATTTATGAACCAGAGGAAGACGAGCACATCAAAACAACTACGGAAGAGCTCGAAGCTGTTCCATTGTCTAAATAAAAGCCTGAACAGAAAGTGTACATAGGCACGAGGCTGAGTCCCGGTCGAAGAGGTAAGTTAATTGATTATTTAAAGGCTAACGCAGATTGCTTTGCGTGGTCCCACTCAAATATGACAGGTATCCCTCTAGAAGTGATGACTCATAAACTAAATGAAGATCCATCCTTAATATCTGTTAAGCAGAAGAAAAGAAAGCAAGGACCATTCAAGAACCAAGTGATTGACGAAGAAGTACAGAAACTCTTAAAGATTGGTTCAATACGAGAGGTAACGTACCCTAACTGGATAGCTAACACTATGGTAGTACCAAAAAATAATGGAAAATGGAGAGTATGCGTAGATTATACTAACTTAAATAATGCCACCGCAGGTCATGAATTGTTAAGCTTTCTAGATGCGTATTCTGGTTATAATCANTTTATTACAAGCAGGGGGACTTATTGTTATAAAGTCATGCCTTTTGGCTTAAAAAATGCTGGAGCCACATATCAAAGGCTAGTGACCAAGATGTTCCACGAACATTTGGGAAAAACAATGGAAGTTTACATTGATGACATGCTGGTAAAATCAACACGGGCGGAAAACCATTTCCAGCACCTCTCTATTACCTTTGACATTTTACGCAGGTATAATATGAAGCTGAATCCAGAAAAAATGCGCTTTTGGCGTAGAATCGGGTAAATTCTTGGGTTTCTTTGTATCAAACAAGGGAATAGCGGTAAATCCTGATCAAATTAAAGCTATAGAAGAAATACCCAATGTACTTATAAATAAAAAAGAAGTTCAAAGACTAACGGGAAAAATTGCAGCCTTAGGAAGATTTATTTCCAAATCTTCCGAGAAAAGTTTCAAATTCTTTGCAGTTCTCAAAAAGCAAAATCGGTTCGAATGGACTAAAGAATGTTAACAGGCTCTCAAAGACCTAAAGGCTTATCTATCAAAACCTCCGTTGCTGTCAAAGCCGAAGGAGGGGAAGCGGCTCTACGTCTACCTTGCTGTCTCGTAAATTGCTATAAGTGCAGTATTGGTAAGGGAGAATAAAGGTAAATAATCTCCTATTTATTATGTAAGCAAGACATTACTAGATGCTGAACCTAGGTATCCACATCTAGAAAAGTTAGCCTTAGCTCTAATCATGGCATCTAGAAAATTAAGGCCATACTTTCAATGTCATCCAATCACAGTTGTGACCTCGTATCCATTAAGAAACATACTGCATAAACAAGAACTATCAGGAAGATTAACCAAGTGGGCCATAGAATTAAGTGAGCATGAAATAATATATCGGCCTAGGACTGCAATCAAGTCTCAAATCTTAGCTGATTTTGTCGCTGATTTTAGTAATAACATTGTCCCTAAAGTGGAAAAAGAGTTATAACTCTTCAATGGAGTTAATCCGGGTCTATGGACCCTATTTACCGATGGTTCTTCCAATATAAAAGGTGCCGGCTTAGGCATAGTCTTAATATCACCCACAAGTGAAAAAACACGGCAGGCCATCAAATGTTATCCTATAACTAACAACGAAGCAGAGTACGAAGCTGTTATTGCAGGATTAGAACTTGCACTAGAGCTTTCAATCGAGCAAATTGTGATCAAAAGCGATTCCCAACTGGTAGTAAATCAGATGTAGGGGACTTACATCGCTCGAGAGACTCGGATGCTACAATATCTGGAAAAGGCACGAGAGCTCGTGAGACAATTCAAAACATGGAAGGTAGTACAAATACCTAGAGAGGAAAATGCAGAAGCAGATGCATTAGCTAACCTCGCAGGAGTCACAGAAGTAACAAACAAGGACAATGCAATTTTCATTCATCTATTTCATTCAACGATCGACCAGGATAGAAATGAGGTAACTTTCAACAATTTAACCTGGGATTGGAGAAACGAAATCCTAAATTTTTTACAGAAGGGCACTGTACCTGAAGACAAGAAAATAGCTCAAGCGCTTCGGCGCAAAGCTGCACGGTACTGCCTCATTCGCAACTCGTTATATCGCAAAATGTTCGGAGGGCCCCTAACAAAATGCCTCGGACCTAACCAAACAGAGATTGTGATGAAATAAGTCCATGAAGGACACTGTGGAAATCACTCATGGGCGAGATCCTTAGTGAAAACCTTAATCAGAGCTGGGTATTATTGTCCTAAGATGGAAGAAGAGGCCGAGGACTTCGTATCCAAATGCGACAGGTGCCAAAGGTTTGCTAATAACATGCATCGACCAGCGAAATTATTGCATATCCTATGTCCCTTCATGAAATGGGGGATGGACATAGTGGGACCTCTTCCCACAGCTAAAGGATAGGCCGCTTTGGGATACCAAAGGAGATCGTGTGTGATAATGGCCCACAATTCATAGGCTTGCAAATCACATAATTCTTCGAAAGTTGGAAAATTAAACGGATCACTTCAACGCCATACCATCCCGTGGCATCTCGTGGATAGCGGTCAGGCTGAGTCAACAAATAAAGTCATCATCAACAATCTAAAGAAGCGGATAGATAGAGCCAAAGGAAACTGGTATGATGAGTTACCAGTGGTACTATAGGCATACAGAACAACTTCAAAAATAGCCACGAGAGAAACTCCGTTCGCGCTTGTCTATGGCTCAGAAGCCTTAATACCTGTAGATATTGGCGAACCAAGCTTAAGGTTTACAACAGCCACAAAGGAAGCAAACAACGATGAATTGAGGACCAATCTGGACCTGCTCGAACCACTAAGAGAAGTAGCATTGATACTGATGGCAGCTCTAAAACAAATCATAGAGCGTTATTACAACCATAAAGCTCATCTCATGTACTTCAAGATTAAGGACTTCGTCCTCAAAAAAGTATTTCAATCAATGAAAGAAGCAGGCGCAGGAAAGCTAATTCCAAAATGGGAAGGACCCTACAAAATCCGAGGCATAACTGGGAAGGGCACCTACTAATTGGAAGCTATGGACGACAGAATACTACCAACAAGTTGGAATGCCATTCACTTGAAGAAGTACTGCTTTTAAGGAAAAGTAGTACCCCCCGGTCAGGTATCACACGTTCGATTTCATTTTGAGCATTTAAAATTTTACTAAGCTTTTTATATGATAGGAATAAAGCTTACCCATCACTAGATGATGATATTAGACCTGCAAAGACGCGAGAATNTATGTTTTTCCTTTTCAGGAAAAGGACCACAAGGAAGGAATAGTCAAGTGCTCGAGATTTCATTCTTCAAAGCTCAAACACTTGGGGGACTATACAGTATGGAAGGCAAAGACGAAGCAAAAAAGACTATCAAAAAGTCAAAGCTCGATCCTGAAGATCCATCTATCCAAGAAGTCAAGTGATACGAGCAAAATCGAAAGATCTAAAGACTCAAACACAAAGCCTAATCCAAAAAAACTTCGAACATGTTCAGGTTAAAAGGCAAAATGTTAGCTACGAGGAAGAAATGCACATCTTTGTACTTATTCAAAACAGTTACGGATGAAAGATCAAAATCCTTGTACTTGTTCAAAAAACTGTTATAAAAAAAAACCGTTACGGATGTAAGAGCATTTCCCTCATGTTTATTGAAAACTGTTGTCAACAAAACAATTACGGGTGAAAACCCCAACTTGAATAAAAACTGTTACAAAAGAAAAACAGGTTCTCTCTTGTATTAACTCGAACAAACTATTACATATGGAAAACAGTTACGAAATACAACTGTATATCAAATCTGTTAAAAGAAAACAGTTGCAACATGAGTTTTAGACGATAATCAAACACATGTAAAATGTTGTGAAAGTCTAAAAAAAAACTTTCCTCATAAGCATTCTTAAACATGTGAAAAATTCCTATCACTCTATTGCATTATTACACCTTTATGAAGTTGAGACGTCTTCTTCATTAAGTGTCGATCAGAAAGGTCCCTCTTTCACAAATTATGCCTACTACAAAAAGGTACACATTTTATATGACACCGTGCCTATTACGAAAAAGTGTGAGTAATCTAAAGCATTCTACATGCAAAACTCAGAGGTAAAACTAAAATATCAAAAAATAAAGCATGCAAAAGACTTAAAGAGTAGAACAGAAACTCAACGAAAAACAAAAGTCATACTTGCATTAATATATTAAAACGGCTAAGTAAAAACTAAGTATTAACTTATACTTAGCCGTATAGATTTTTTGTACATACATTGAGGTGCCCCTAAGTTGTCATTTGGGGACTTTAAAGAGATCCAAATTTACCCTTGATGGGACTGGGGGTAACCACCAATTGAGACAAGGATAAAAAAAAAGGGTGAATCAACATCTTAATCTTCTTGAGGAGGGGGATAGACTTCTTCATCAGCAGAAAGAGTAAGAGCAGCTTGGCACGAAGAGGCTTGGACAACAGGAGTCTCACCTTCAGGTGGGGAAATATTCAAACCTTGTTGATCCCTTTCCATGGATTCCTTGATTTTAACAATTTCAGGGTTAAGGTGGAAATCTCCCCGACTCATTTTCGTCAATGTATCCATGCGAGAATTCATGTATGACTAACTAACATCGACAACTATCGCCTCTTCGAGAATTTCATAATCTCTCTCCCATATCTGAAGCTCAGATCTTAGCCCATCCTTTTCAACTTCAGCAGCTTCATGGGCAGCCCTCAAAGGTAAAATTGACTCCTCCAAAGATTGGATTTTTTTCTAAAGCAACGCGAAGATCCTCCTGAGTCCGGGTGAGTGACTACACAAGCTCACCTGAGTATTCCTCCTTCTGCTCTAGTAAGGCTTTCAAGCTCCTAACTTCTTCTGAGGCATGGGATAATTGCTCAACAAACGAAGACTCAAGAATGCTCTTGTCTTTGTCCGCTTGGTTAGAAGAAGCCTTCTCCACTGCCAACTCCGCAGCCACAACTCTCATCTGCCGCTCCAAGGTACTCTTTTCTTCTTCTAAGGCTTCCATGTCGAGACTCAGGCTTTCATATTGCCCCTTCCAATTCCCTGCTTCAGCATGCCACTCCTTTAGCTCTTGCTCCATGGTAGAAATCCTCTTCATGAGTTTTGTGCCTATGGGATTGATCTACAAAAACACAATCAATTAGATACGGTAATTATGTGTATAAGAATGAGATACAAAAGAATAAATGTTACCTCATTAGCCCAGGTAAGAGAACTGTGACTATCTAGATTTGTCCTCTCTGTTGGGCCAATCTAAGGCTTTAGCCACACTTCGGGTTGGCTGGATTTCTTAAAAAGGCTCCCATCAGCCGGAACCTCAATTAGCACTTGCCTCATCTCCCTGCTGGAAGACCCTACTTCTCTAACAGGAGGCATGGAAGCAAGCTGAGATGAAGGAGCCACGGGCAATGAAATTTGTAGAGCTGAAGAAGTCTCAGGCACGGAAACTTGAGGAGCTGAGAAAGCCACGGGCAAGGTAGCAGCAGGAGCAGAAACGGTCAAAGGAGCAGAGAAAATAGCCGGAACGGATGAAGGGATTTCTCTAAAGGAGGGAGCAAAAACAGCCAGAGGCGCCTCATTAACAGCAAGGCCAAAACCTTCGTGGAATAGATGATCCACAGAATCATGTGCAAGAGAAGAAGAAGAATCCCCGGGGGTAGAAGGTCTGACATCAGGTATGGAAGACACTGCCACGGGTGTAGACTCATCGTCTGAGACCACTCTTCTTCTACGTGACCTGTGCACCAAAATGCCCTCCTCCTCTTCTTCTTCTTCTAAAGTCCTAGACCCACCAACTTTGCTCTTGGAAGAAGAGGAACCAATAATAATCTCCTAGGCCTGAACCAAAGACATCTTCGGAATGAATGCAGCAGACATCCCCCGAGCAGAAAAACCTGTCAAAAGAAAAAAGGTTAAACAAACGAAGAAAAAGAAGCTCGAGTAAGGAAAAGAAGCAAAAACAAAAGTTTCACTTACCATGAGTCTTCACTTTCCAACCGTACTTCCCGGAGAAGTACTTCCAAGATCTTTCCTCCAATGGAGAAACTGACAACAACTTTTCTACCCAATCACAGATACCGAAGATATTCTCAATAGTACCCATGATTCCTGAAAGAGGAAGAAAATAGCTACGGTGTTAATAAAACACTTAAAGCAAAGAGAAGAAAAATAACGAATGTGAGCTAAAATATACTCACGCGCGCGATTCCATTTCTCAGGGAAGGGAAGATTTTCCTCGCCCACTAAACTAGCATTGGGCACATCAACGTACTGAAGGTACCAACCTCTATCCTTATCATCATCAGGGGTTACCAACACTCTTTTGCTCCTAGCAACCAGAGTGAAAACCCCTTGACGAAATAAGGAAGGAGAATAAAGATGAATGAGGTGAGGAATGGAAGATTTTCCTCGCCCACTAAACCAGCAGTGGGCACATCAACGTACTGAAGGTACCAACCTCTATCCTTATCATCATCAGGGGTTACCAACACTCTTTTGCTCCTAGCAACCAGAGTGAAAACCCCTTGACGAAATAAGGAAGGAGAATAAAGATGAATGAGGTGAG
>ML382814.1:0-24621 GCA_005239525.1 Nicotiana knightiana | reverse complement strand
GAGGCTAAAGAAGCTAAACATCTAAGACACGCGACAACCCGCCACACAAGAGGACCAACTTGTCCTAAGAAAATGTTGAAGAAACGACAAAATTCGATGATGACTGGATCAATAGGAGGTGTAAACCCTAGAGTAAAAGGGTAAGTGTAAACAAAAGAATGCTTCGTCTTGTAAGACGTTATTCTTTGATTGCTATTCGGAATAACAATGGGAAAATCAGACTCCCAAGAACATTCACTGCGAACAAGGGGAATCAAACCTTCGGTAATAAGAGTGGGATACCTATCAACACTATCAAGGGATAACGACTGATCTACAAGAACCTGAATATCCTTAGTGAAGGTAAACTCAGCAGGAATGATTTCATCAACTCGTGGTTCGCGTAGGGGTTCGTGATGTTCTCTACCCCTGGACAAAGACCTGGAAACCCTAGCTCTTGGAGGGACTAAAGACCTAGCAGAAGGAGGAGAAACAATTTGGGAAGAAGAAGAGCCTCTCGACGGAGTAGAGCCTAAACTCCTTAGTCTACCACCCCTCCGACTCTGAGTCGGAGCGGAAGAGGGTGTCAATTCATCAATATTTATGAATCTCTTAGATTGGTTTGAAGAAGACATATCTACAAATGCAAAGGAAAAAGTTCCTTACAAATAAAGTTTAAAAGTTAGAAGTTTTTCGTGAAAGAAAAGGAAAAGGGGGTATTTATACTCGAAGACAACCGTCCAAAAATGAAAAAAAAAGTAATGATGTGAAAATCATAATTGAAGATGTTACTTCGTGACTGATGCAGCCGCAAGAAAGCCCTAAAAGATGCTGAACAATTGCAGAACCAACCGAAGAATGCCACATGGCATAAGCATTAAATGGAAGTGACAAGCGGCGCTTACGTACAGGAAAATATGCAATGATTCGAGTAAAGCGGCGGTAAAATATTCCCTCCATAAATAAGTAGCCACTTACCAAATATTAATTGATAAATATATAGTAAGTGAGGGAACTATCTGTATTGGTAAAAAAAAGCTTCACACGTGTAATAAATCTTGATGACTTGGTAATCTGCGTGGAGTAATGAAGAAATGACAGCTGGACAGAACTCTATGAAGAGGTATGAGGCAAAGAGGCACGGAAAATCACACCCATGGGTTAATTAGGTATGGAAGTCTCAACCTGATTGAGAAAATGAAGAGACACGGTCAAAAGTGTATTTGGGCAGAATAAAGGGCAGATTCAGAGATCTTCAAATTAGAGATCCATACGTTACACAACATTCACGCAACAGTTACGGTTGATTCATTGTAACGTTACATTAGATTCATAATTAGTTATTAATGTTCAATCACCGAAAATGGCAGACGTTATATTAGGAATTTCCTACATAAAGGAGAAAAATATAACTTGTAAGGGGAGAAAAAAAATATTCGAACTATTATTGCAATGTACTTACTTTTTGTGCATCTTACTGCTTTTCATTTACGAGTTTACCTACCATTATAATCTTATTCTTTGGTTATCAGATATCCGTGTTCTTTTTAAAATAGCTTTGGACAAAGAATCCAATTCTTTGGTTAAACAACTAGCACATTCACATTCTTCAAAGAATGTTATGTATTCATAAATTACATGTTATCGCATTCACATCATGAATGGACCATAATCATCTGTATGTGCTTTACAAAATCTCATGTCAAATCGATGACAAATATTACTTTCACAGGTTGAAGGATTATTTTGAGAATTCTTATTATTCTCATTATCACAATGATGACGATTATAATTTCGTCTATTACCACGTCAATATCCATTGATACCTTTAGGGTAATAATTTTGTCTTCTTTCTGACTTATCACATATTGCTATCACATTATCTTAAAGGGAATGAGAATGAAGCAAATTCAATGGGACGGATTTCCACTTCTTTGCCCACAATCATACATGAGTTTGATCAAGGCAAAGCATAAAAATTTTACCACTTCGGGTGGTTATAATTTCTTGCAAACTCTATTAAAGTTATAATCAAAGTTTATTGTCCTTGCATGTATTTAAAATCAATTATAGAACTTCAAGAATTTAAAAGAGAAAAATAAAGCAAAATACTTACCTTAAATCCAGAATTTAATCATGAAGGAAGTTCATGGAACAATTGACAATTATTATGCTCAATCCCAAAGCTTCTACTCAATTGGTTAAAGTCTCGTAGTGATAACGTATTATAAAATAAGATAAAAAGTATTGCAGAGAAAAGTAGGGAGAGAGAATTCTTATTGATTTTGGGATTTATTATAATGAAACAGAACACCTCTATTTATAGAGAAAAATGACTTAGCCATCAAGTAGCAAACCATTAAATCTCTCTAAAATATAGACATTCACCTTAAATACAATTCTATTTATAACAATATTAATTATATGTTTCGTTTACTCATGCCCTCTTCCCAAATTTCTAATTATCCGATTTTTTGAAATTAAAGGTAATAATTCTGCAACTATCCATTTTTAGTAATAGTTAGTAGGAAGAGATTTAAATTGTATAGATAGTTGAAGCATTCGTAATGGTAGACGTACAAGTTTGAAACTAGATGGATTATACAGATGTTCAAAAGCCTTCAAACTTTCACTTGATTGCTCATACAGAAGAAAAAAAAGATTGATTCGAGATATGCATCTTTTGTCCATTGAAGAAACGTATCATGTTTAATGGTCCAGGCCAATGGGGGTTGTACCTTTTTTTAAAACGAAAACAATACAATTGTATACGGTCAAAATCGGGCCCGATTTCGTTGTTTGATCGAAGTAGGGGAGTTGCCCCGAGGATTGCCTCGTAATAGGTCGGACTCAAGCTCGAAGATAGGACATCAAGCCCGGAGATCGAAGTGTCCGTTGAGATCGAGGCTAGCAACAATCGAGACCAAGCATGATTGAATTTGAGTAAGGCATAATAACAGAATGACGAGATATCAGTAACCAGTCGAAGATCACGGCGGAAAACCCCGAACAGATTAAATCAAATCGATTATTGGTGCCAATCGTGGGATTTACTTCTATAATTAGAATTGTACCTTATTTAGGAGTCCTCTATTATATAAAGAGGGATACCTTTCACTTGTAAGCATCATCATTTTTATTCACTGATAATAATTCATACATCCGTTACTCTCTTTACTTCATTTACTGTTCATTATTGTTGTTCCACTCTTTACTGTATTTACTACCCTACCTCGAGACCGTCTTGAATCGAGATCGAGACTCTGCTGGCATATTGGTTTGAATTATTTTGTTCTTATTTATCTATTTAATTCTTTATTATTGGTATTGGATTAAATCACATATCCTTAAAACCACAATATAAGTTTAATTGTTACTCGATTTTTAGGGTAAACAGTTTGGCGCCCACCGTGGGGCTAAGGATAATAGTGATTGTTCAATAATGATTCTGGTAAAACACACTATTACGCTTGTTCTTGTCAAATATCTTTACTTTTCAAGTTAAAACATGTCAAACTCACAAAACTCATCCACACACGGTGACAATGGCCTCGGATTCCACGGGAAAAATGAAAATGTGATTGCTTCAGGAGTCGAGGTTCCACGGGCTAATCTCCGAGGAGCACCGATTGCCAACCCAGTCGATGTCAGTTCGCACGTTGCTTTAAATGCGGACCTAGGCGCAGACCTCGAAGGGAGTATACACAGAGAAGGCCGATCAGGTGGCCAAGGAATACATGGCAGAGGAGACGGATGAGTCAGTCTCCAAGTGATATTCGAAATGATTCAAGCTCAACAACCCGCTATTGCTCAGTTACAAAATCAATATAGAACTCCGAACGGGTTCGAGCTGGATAGCACTCGCCGTACCAAGCCAGTACCGAAAAGGTTGAATGGTAATGAATCGGGGACTGATCCTGCGATAATGAAAATGCTCGAGGAGCTTACCAAAAGAATTGAATCAGGAGAGAAGAAAATCAAAGCCAATTATAAAAAAAATAAAAACATACAACTCCCGAGTTGATCAGATACCAGGGGCATCGCCAAACTTGAAAGGGATAGATTCGAAGAAGTTTATACAAACGTTGTTTCCTCCAAGTGCGGCTCCGAAACCCATTCCAAAGAACTTTTGCATGCCGGACATACCTAAATACAACGGGATCACCGACCCCAACGAACATGTTACCTCCTACACATGCGCCATCAAGGGTAACGATTTGGAAGATAATGAGATCGAATCTATGTTAAAAAGTTCGGAGAGACCTTGTCGAAGGGAATAATGATTTGGTACCACAACCTACCGCCAAATTCTATCAACTCATTTTCCATGTTAGCAGATTCTTTCGTAAAGGCACATGCCGGGTCCATAAAGGTTGCGACAAGGAAATCAGACCTTTTCAAGGTAAGACAGAGGGATAATTAAATGTTGAGGGAGTTCGTGTCCCGATTTCAAATCGAACAAATGGAGTTGCCACCGGTCACAGATGATTGGGCCGTTCAAGCTTTCACTCAGGGGTTGAATGAACGGAGTTTGATAGCATAACGTCAGTTGAAGAAAAATTTGATTGAGTATCCGGCTGTAACTTGGGCAGATGTGCACAATCGATATCAATCGAAGATCAGAGTCGAGGATGACCAACTAGGAGCCCCTTCCGGTTCAGTATATCCAAACAGGTCGGCAGTTAAAAATCAGAGGGACGTCGACAGGGAGACAAAGTCGAATAAAGACCGTTATCAACCATATACCGCAGATCGAAGGAACAATGGTCCAGGGTGCAATTTTGCCCAGAATGATCGAAGAAGTGATCGAGGATAGAATTCTCGGGGACTTATGAGAATAAATGGTTTTGACAAGTATTCGATACCACAGAGGCCCCCCGATTATCAGAATAAAAGTTTATCATCGATGCATCAGGCATTGTATCGGCAATCGGAAGGATCAAAGATACTAGATGGCCCAGACCCATACAGACCGATCTTTCCCAATGAAACCCCAATTTGATGTGCAAGTATCATGGCATGCATGGTCACAGAACCGAGGATTGCAGGCAATTAAGGGAGGAGGTAGCCCGTCTATTCAATGAGGGTTATCTTCGAGAGTTCCTCAGCGATCGATCCAAGAATCATTTTAGAGAAAGTGGCGCCAACAGGAAAAATGAAGAGGGGGAACCGTAGCATGTCATTCATATGATCGTCGGTGGGGTAGACATTCTGCAGGGACCCATATTTAAATGCACTAAGGTATCAATCACTAGGGAAAAATGAAACCGAGATTATGTTCCAGAAGGCACCTTATCATTCAACGACGAAGAAGCGGAAGGAATTTCTCAGCCCCACAATGACGCTCTGGTAATTTCTATCTTATTAAATAAAGTTCAATTTAAGTGTGTTTTAGTGGATCCATGTGGCTCGGCAAATATCATACGATTGAGGGTCGTGGAGCAGCTTGGCCTATAGGATCAAATCGTGCCCACAACTCAGGTCTTAAACAGATTCAATATGGCTAGTGAAACAACTAAAGAAGAGATAATCCTACCGGTGAACGTGGCTGGAACCATTCAAGATACCAAGTTCCACATAATCGAGGGAGATATGAGGTACAATTCTCTACTCGGAAGGCCTTGGATCCACAACATAAGGGTAGCCCATTCGACTCTCCACCAAATGATGAAATTTCTGATGCCGGACGGTGTAAAAATAGTGTACGGGGAGTAACATGCTGCAAAGAAAATGTTTGCAGTTGATGAGGTAACACCAATATCAATGCTATCAACCTCGGGAAGGTCGAGCATCAAAGGTAAACAGGAAACCAAATAGCAATCACCGCCACACCGAATCGGGAAAGCAGGAGATAGAAGAAGAAGAGGAGGATTTTCTGACCCCTCGAACTTTTTTTGTTCTCGAAGATTCCGACGCCACCAAATCAACGAGCGGAGAGCTGGAATAGGTTATATTGATCGATTACTTGCCCCAGCAAAAGGTATACCTGAGAACGGTGTTAACCCCTAAACTCAGGAAGAAGCTTATTCAATTTCTTATTGATAACAAAGACTGTTTTTCTTGATCCCACTTAGACATGACAGGGATCCCACCAGAGAAAACAACGCATTGACTAAGCCTGAACCCTAAGTTCAGACCGGTGAAACAAAAGAGAAGACCCCAGTCCGAGGTAAAGCATGCATTCATAAAAAATGAGGTAACTAAAATTCTCAAAATAGGGTCCATTCGGGAGGTAAAATATCCCGAATGGTTAGCCAATGTAGCCGTATTCCCTAAAAAGGGAACAAACTTAGAATGTGTGTAGATTATAAGGATTTAAAAAAGGCATGCCCTAAATATTCTTTTCCACTGCCCCACATCGATCGTAAGATCGAAGCCACAGTCTGCCACGAGATCCTCACTTTTCTCGATGCCTATTCTGGGTATCAAATTCAAATGAACCCGGGAGACCAGGAAAAGACTTCATTTATCACCAAGTATGGAATATCTTGTTATAATGTAATGCCCTTCGGGCTAAAAATGCTTAAGCTACCTACCAACGCCTAGTAAATAAAATATTCGAAGAAAAAATAGGTAAGTCAATGGAAGTGTATATTGATGACATGCTAGTTAGGTCCCTGCGCACAGAGGACCATTTGGCACATTTGCAGGAAACATTTGAGATACTAAGGAAATACAACACGAAGCTCAACCCCGAGAAATGTGCATTCAGGGTTGGCTCAGGCAAGTTACTCTGCTTCATGGTGTCGAATCGGGGGATCAAGATTAGCCCCGATAAAATCAAGGCCAACGAATACATCACTGTCGTGGACAGTGTAAAGGTCGTGCAAATGCTAACTGGACTGATAGATTTTTTAGGCTGATTTATCTCGAGATCGTCGGATCGAAGCCACAGGTTTTTCTCTCTACTCAAAAGAAGAACGATTTCGCTTGGACCCTGGAATGCCAACAAGCGTTTGAATAATTGAAGCGATACCTATCGAGCCCGCCACTGCTTCACACTCTAAAGGTAGATGAAAAGCTCTACTTATACTTGGTAGTATCGAAAATCACGGTGAGTGGTGTTCTGGTTCGAGAAGAGTAAGGTACGAAATTCCCTATTTATTATGTAAGTCGAACCTTAGGAGAAGCATAAACTAGATATACACACTTGGAGAAATTGGCACTTGCACTGATAAGCGCCTCTAGAAAATTAAAATCATACTTTCAATGTTTCGTAGCATTTTGCACAAGCCCGAACTGTCGGGCCGATTGGCTAAATGGGCCGTCGAACTCATTGGGTACGATATCGAATATCAACCCTAAACGACCATCAAATCTAAAGTTTTAGCGGACTTCTTGGCCGATTTCATGCCAACCCTCGTACCCGAAGTTGAAAAGGAACTCTTGTTAAAATCGGTACATCATCGCGGGTGTGGACACTTTTCAAAAATGGCGCTTCGAATACGAAGGGGTCTGAGATAGGCATCATTTTGAAGCCGCCCACGGGTAACACTATTAGGAAATCCATCAAATCTTCTAAGTTGACTAACAATGAGGCCGAGTACGAGGCCATGATTGCAGGTCTCGAACTAGCTAAAAGCTTGGAAGCGGAAGTCATTGAAGCCAAGCGTGACTCGTTGCTGGTGGTGAACCAAGTAAACAAAACCTTCGAAGTTTGAGAGGATAGAATGCAAAGGTATTTGGACAAGTAGCAGGTAACTTCGCACCGTTTTAAGGAATGGACCTTACAACATGTACCTCGAGAACAAAACAGTGAAGCCGATGCGCTTGCAAATTTGGGGTTATTGGTCGAAGAGGATGAGATCAGCTCGGGGACTATCGTTTAACTCTCGAGATCCTTCATCGAGGAAGGTCATGTCGAGATAAAATCTATAATCTTAACCTGGGATTGGAGGAATAAATATATTGAATACTTGAAAAACGGGAAGCTCCCATTGGACCATAAAGAGTCGAGGACCCTACGAACCAAAGTTGCTCGATTCACATTCGACGAACCATTGGCAGTATGTTTAGGACCATGTGACACCGAATATGTTCTACGAGAGGTCCATGAAGGCACTCGTGGGGACCACCCCGGTGTCGAATCACTAATTCACAAACTCATTAGGGCAGGATACTACTGGGATAGCATGGAAAAAGACACTAAGGAGTTTGTTCGAAATGTGATAAATGTCAAAGGTTTGCACCGATGATCCACCGGCCCGGAGAACAACTTTATTTGGTCCTATCCCTATGGCCATTCATGAAATGGGGGATGGACATCGTCGGCCCTCTGCCATCGGCCCCAGGTAAGGCTAAGTTCATTTTATTTATGACTGACTATTTCTCTAAATGGGTTGAAGCACAGGATTTCGAGAAAATCAGAGAGAAAGAGGTCATATACTTCATCTGGGATCATATTGTGTGTCGATTGGGGATACCTGTCGAGATAGTGTGCGATAATGGAAAATAATTTATTGGCAGCAAAGTGATGAAGTTCCTCGAAGATCATAAAGTAAAAAGGATATTGTCAACGCTGTATCATCCTAGTGGAAACAGACAGGCCGAATCTACGAACAAGACCATCATTCAAAACCTAAAGAAAAGGTTGAACAACGCTAAGACTAAATGGAGAGAAGTTTTGCCCGAAGTCCTTTGGGCATATCGAACAACATCGAAGTCCAGTACGGGGAAACCTCATTATCTTTAGTATATTGCTCCGAAGGCCGTGATTCCAGTCGAAGTCGGGGAACCCAGTGCCAGATTTCGACATACAGCGGAAGAATCAAATCACAAGGCTATGAATACTAGCCTCGAATTATTGGATGAAAAATGAGAAGCCGCACTCGTTTGAATAGCTTCACAAAAGCAACAAATCAAGAGATACTACAATAAGAGAACCAACCTTCGTCACTTTAGAGTCGGGGACCTAGTCCTAAGGAAAGTCACCATCAACACTCGAGATCCTAATGAAGGGAAGCTCGGCCCAAATTGGGAAGGACCCTATCAAGTCCTCGACATCATCAGAAAGGGATCTTATAAGCTTGGCACGATGGACGCCAAACAACTGCCAAATAATTGGAACATATCACTTCTCAAACAATATTATTGCTAAGATATGAATTTTCCCCTTTTTCATTTATATATTCAATACTAACTTATTGCAGGTGTTCGATCAAAGACATCGAGAACTCAGGTTTTAAAGCACGCGTTGCACTCTTTTTCCCTTAGATCGGTTTTTGTCTAAATAGGTTTTTCCGGCGAGGTTGTTAATGAGGCAACAATTATGTGCTACCTAGGGACAATTCAACAGTATCTAAGGCTTCTTTACAATGAATCTCGAATACTAGGGGCATCACCCTTGGATGTTATATTTTCAAGAAAAGTACTTTGTGTCAAAGGGTCTCGATAGGGAAACTTTGTGATGGGCCAAACGGTCAAATGAACCGTGTGCATATAAATTAGTCAAGCCCCAATGGAAAAACATGTACGTATGTATAAATTATTCAAAGCAGCATTCTTTCCTTATCAAATTTCTTGTTTCTCAAAGAAAACTTTCTACTATACGAGCTCCATGCTTATGATTTTGTGAGAAGTGGCTCAAGGAGCAAGTACAATTACACCCCGAACGGTAAAGGGCTCAAGGGCCAAGTTTAAATATACCTCGAACACGCGGGGACTGCCGTCGACAATCGACATATTCAAATTATCTAAACTCAAATTCATATGACCTCAAAGAGGCACCCTTGATCTGTAGGCCAAGGCCATCATTCTCGGGGACTACCACTTTGAACAAGTTCGAAGTGTTATGGGGAAATAAGCCCAAGAGGCATACCCAAAGGCTAGGGCCAAACTAATGCGGCTCGAAGACGTCCGAATCCTGCAATAAAAATAGGCCTTCAAATTCTTTAAAAAACTGGTTAAAAAAGGCTACACTCGACAAATAATCAAAAGGATTTCGATAAAATCATTCCTCAAAAAACCTTAAGAGGTATCAAATTATCCTAACACAAACATGCTAAGGCACAAAAAGCAAAGGGGTTTTGATCGACATTGAGCCCTCCAAAAAATCCAATGGGTGAAAAATACATGCTAAGGCATAAAGAAATTTTTACTAAGTATTTTAAGCCGAAAGAGGGAAATAATAGCCATCCTTTAGAGGCTGTATCGTCCCAATTTAAAGAACCTAAATGCCAATACACTTAGAGTTTGAGTTCTTGTTCTCACTCAATTCAAACCTAAGGTTCCACTGTTTCAAGATCGAATAAAAATTCACTTGACTATTGTTCGAGAACTCATGATTACTAGATACAAACCTTAAGGGGTCTGCTATTGTGAGTTCGAACCTTACTCAAACTCGGCTATAAAATAGTGAAATTATGACCCGCCCTCGCTTAACCAAAAAACCTAAGGGCTTATTCTACTCTAAGTTCGAGATAGTGCTCACTCAATTATAGAGGCTGCGGCGACTCGATTGCAATAAAGTTTTCACAAAGTGAAGCAAAACAAAGTTTATCATGAAATAGAAATTAGAGATAAAACGGAAAGAAAAGAGATCTTTCATATATGCAAAGTATTTACAAAGACCACACAGGGTCTTACACAAAAATCCAAAAGCAAAAGTAGAAAATATCCTAAGTGCCTAGTCCGCCTCAGGAGCCGCATCTTCGGGAGCTTCATCTTCATCTCCTCCGCTCTCGAATCCACTCGTGGAATCTTCATCATCGGAAAGCAAAGCCCCGACATCGTCCTCCAACACCTTTGCATTCTCGATATCAGCCGTGAGGTCGAAGCCACGAGCATGTACCTCCTCAAGAGTCTCTATCCGAGACTGGCGCCTAGCATGCTCGACAACGCAGGATAATCTAACCTGAGCAGCTCAGAAATTTCCTTTGCCCGAGCGGTAACGGCTTCAGCGTCGACTCGGTAGGAGGCCACAAGCACCTATGCCTCGGATGTGTCCCTTGCCAGCCTAGCGGCCAACAGAGTCTCGAACTCTTCAATTTTCTTGGCTCGGGCCAAGGTCTCCTCATTCACACTTTCGAGTTGATGCTCAACCGAAGATAGCTGGTCCCGAACCGTATCTTTCTCTTAGGTGAGATGGTCCATGTTCTTCTTCCACCCCAAAGTCTCTGCCTCTTTCATCTTAGCCTCCTAGCAAAGCTGCTCAACCAATTCGGCCTTCTACTGAACCTGCAGGATCAAAGTGTTAGTCGCCAATACCACGTTAATATATAACAGGCTCCGAAAAATTTATGTTACCCGCTCGATGAGATCGGTCTGATCTTGATGAGCTCTTGCCAATTCGGCTAAAGGCCCCTGATCTCCTCTTCTTTTTGCACATAGAGGACTTTGAGGGCGTCTCTCTCCTCCGTGAGCTTTTTGAGATCAACCTCACACCGGGTCAGCTTTGCTCAGTATTTGGAATACGCTTCTCGATGGAGCGCCATAGCCTGTGTAGAAAGGAGGGAAATCAAACATAAAGAAATAAAAACAAATGTAAACATGATAACGGGGCTGAAACTTACTTGGTTCATAACTCTCTGGGACTCATCGAAAATGATCGATGCATCTAGGTTGGGAACATCATCGACACCCGCGAAGCAGCCACGACATATGTCATCCCATTCGTGGGTCGTCCCCACATTAGGGGTCCCCACAGACCGAGTATCCTGAAATTGTCCTTCAGAAAATATGGGGCCGGGCGGCGAGTCATCAATATTAATTTCCCCAAGCGAGTGTCTTGGGGAACTCTCTCCTTTTTGAAGGGCCTCAGAATTGGACCCTTCAGGAACGCCCTCCGGTTGATCATGACGGCGGGAGGCATCATCAACACTCGATGACTCAGGGACTCTGCTCGGACCATCCTCCGAGATCTCCTCGGTCCGAAGATGAGCCTCCTCGACCGTCACCGACTTAGTTGTTTTCGAAGCTTTGAAACTTCCCCTCTTCTGAGCCACCAGGAGGCAGTCGACATCTTCTCCCTCCTCGTCTTCCTCTCATAGTTTTTAGACTACATCAGCTGGCAGAATGGCAGGATCAGTCTTCGACTTTCGAGCCTTTCTTTTCCTAGAATTTTGGAGTATCAGGAGGCGAGGCCCTTCTCTTATTCTTATCTTTGGTCAGTTTCGAGACCTCCTCTTCCCCGGGTGGAGGCGGCCTCATGACGGTCTTGTATCCAAGACCTGTATGGGAGCAAATAAAGTTAGAATAAAGCATTTCACATGAAAGCATCAAACACAGGCAGAGGAACTTACCATGATTTTTGGCCTTCCATCGGCCCTCGGCCAAATCGCGTCACGAGCGCTCAGCATACGAAGAGGTCAAGGCCAGTTTCCGAACCAGCCTGCAATGTTCGATATTGCACGGGGAAACCAAGGGGCCGCTACACCATGAGGAAAAATATATACCAGAAAGGGTAAAAGAAGCAAAGCAATCATCAAACGCTATCGGTGGGTATGACTTACGCGTCGTGTTCCATTCTTCGGGGAATGGTATCTTCTCGGTCGGGATTAAGTCAGAAGTCCTGACTCAATCAAACCAGCCCATCCATCCTCAATCTTTGTCATTGTCTATGCTCGAGAACAACACCTTCGTAGACCGGCGTTGAAGCCTTATTAATTCGCCTTGATAATGATGGAGGGGAGGGGGCTGTATAGCCTAATGAGATGATATAGGGTGAAAGACATCCCCTTGACCTTGCTTGTGAAGAATCAGAGCAAAGTATTAATGCAATAAAAAGAAGGGTGGATTTGGCCTAGGGTTATGCGGTATTGGCAGCAGAAGTTGATTATGACGGGATCGATGGGACCCAGTGTGAAAGGGTAAGTGTACACACTTAAGAACCCTTTCACATGAGTGGTAAAATCCTCCCCGGGAGTAGGAATCACGACTTCTTTATTTTTCCAATGGCAATCTTTTTTCACCTACTCGAGATCGCCTTAAGATATCGAGCATATGTATCTCAACATGGGCTCGCACCAGCCAGGAAGCGAAGAGGGTTTTTGGACTTTAAAGTCGGAAGTAAGTTTGCATGGCCCAGGAATACACTCCTCGATGCGTGGCTTCACTGGCGTTTTGTCACCGGCTGGCCGCGGTGAGGAGGAATTTTCCTTTTGAGGAATGGTTTTTGATATTTTTGCTATTGTTATAAGAGGTCTAAGAAAGAAGAAGGCGGAACTTGTGTTTTAAAAAGAGATTGGCGAACGGAAACTGACAAAGTTGATGAGCTTGAAGGGGGTAAAAGAGCTTTTGGAGATTAGAAGAAGTTTTGAAAGTAAAGTTTGAGAAGATTATGAAGATGATCTATTTATAATAGCCACTTTGACGGTTTGAAAATACTGGTGGTCGACCATCAACTGGCATTAATTAATGACCTTGGTAACTGTGCAGACGCAACGCTTCAATCGCTTTTGTCGCTTACGTCACGAGGTTGACGTCATAATTGATCGAGGTATTAAATCGAATTCTCAAGTTCGTTTCTTCTCGTTACACTCCAAAAAACGAGGGGACTATCTGTATAAGGTCAAAATCGGACATACCCGATTTTGTTATCTGATCGAGGCAGGGGAGCTGCCCCGAGGAGAGCCTCGTAATGGGTCAAACTCGAGCTCGAAGATAGGACATCAAGCATGGAGACCGAAGTGTCCGTTGAGATCGAGGCCAACAACAATCGAGACCAAGCATGACTGACTTCAAGTAAGGCATAATAACAGAATGGCGAGATATCAGTAACCGGTCGAAGATCACAGCAAAAATCCCAGAACAGATCAAATCAAAGCGGTTATTGGTGCCAATCGTGAGATTTACTTCCGTAATTAGAATTGTACCTTATTTAGGATTCCTCTATTATATAAAGAGTGTTCCCATTCACTTGTAAGCATCATCATTTTTATTCACTGATAAGAATTCGTACATCTGTTACTCTCCTTACTTCACTTATTGTTCATTATTGTTCCACTCTTTACTTTATTTACTACCCTAGATTGTACTCTGCTTGCATACTGGTTTGATTTATCTTATTGTCTTATTTATATATTTAATTCTTTGTTTATCCACTGGTATTTGATTAAATCACATATCCTTAAAATCACAATTTAAGTTTAATTGTTACTCGATTTTTAGGGTAAACAACAATATAGTTACTCCCAAAAATAATAGCCGGTAAATTATTGTATATATATATATATATATATTACGAGAGTTTTTATGCTTTGGTCAGCCAAAAATAATTGTAGACACTAGTCAAATATACAAAAATTATATACTGATTATATAAAAGGTATATATTCATCCGACATTATTTTAAGGACGGGTACACTGTAGAAATTTCGCTAGGATTAAAGGTTTGTATTCCCACCTCTGCACCCAACCACACTAAAGTTGTAACATTGCATGAAAATGTGAGTTACTAGACAGAAATATGCAAGTAAAGAAAAATGGAAGACGAGAGGAGAGAGAGTGACAACATTTGAGGAAGTTTAGCAAATTGAAGTGGGAGAAAGAGGAATCCTTTTGTCAATTCAGTAATCCTTATCACTTGCTTCATAGGACCATTGCATCAGCTCTAACTTTTAAACATCACCTTTTTGTGACCATATGGATTGCTCGAGCACAGTGCATCATAATCTTTTGGAGAATGTATTGTGCATATTTTTTTTGACCAAGGTAGATACCATCTGCATATGGTACGACTTCAATACCCAGGAAGAATTGTAGGCTTCCTATATCCTTTAAAGCAAACTGGACAGTTAATTGAGGAACGAGAAACTACAAGAGGGTGATGTTGTTCTCATTTATTATGATATCATCAATATATAATAATGTTTACCCTAAAAACGGATAACAATTGAATTTATAAGTGGTTTTAAGGATATATGATTTCACTTGGTACAAACTGAGAAAATATTTAAATCTATATTAGCAATTGACTATGAATAGAAATAAAGCAAACCAAATGAGATGTGTAGCTTTAGCTCTCGAACTAGGTCGCCCTCGAACCAAACGAGTATGCTATAGAAAATATGAACTGAGCAACAGAGTATTGAAAGCTTAAGAGAAAAATGTAGTATATTGCTTTGAATAGTGATAATTTGATGATTTACAAACGATTAAAACCCCCTTTATATAGTAGAGGAGTTTTACTTATGGTATAATTCTAAATACAGTAAGAAATCCCAGGATTGGCTAATTAACCGGCCTTGTCTTGATTCGTGCCGAGATTCCCACCGTGATCCTCGCCTGATCACAAATGTTTCGGCTTATCGTTACTTGACAGGGTAAACCTTCTTCGATCTCACTCGATCTCCGTTCTGCTCGGTCTCGATCTTGGTTGATCATCGTCCTTGATTGGTCCTCGAATTAAGGGTTCATCAACTTGACTCCATATCGAGGTTCGATATAATATGAGGCCGAACCGTGGCCTATCATGATCCAACCTCGATTAGTCACAAGAAGGGCAGGCCCGTTCTGATCGTATACAGATAGTCCTCTCATTTCTCAGAAATAAGATGACGAGAAATGAATGAATTCTTGAGCTCCATCTTTTCGAGTGATGACGTCAGTGACTAGCTCGACTGTGATGCAAGCAATGAAAACGTCCCGTCGGTCCAGTTACCAAGGCATTAAATGCCTGTCAGGCGCTTGTCGGCAACTACCTGATTCTGAACCGTTGCCTTCAACCTATAAAAACCTCCACCTTCCATCATTCAAACTTTTAAAACCAATGCCTTCCCTGCTCTTGCTTTCAAAGAATCCTTTACTTCTCAATTCTCATATCCTAATTTCATGAAACTTAATCAATTTCCTTGCTTTCTGATTTCCTTTCACAAATGGCCAAAACTTCCAAAAGTGTGCCACAAAGAGAGACTCCTTCTTCATCGCGTCCTGCCGGCGGAGCCTCACCCTGAGGAATTCGTTCCGGTGGAGTGCCCGACTATCGCTGATTTTAGATCGAGAAGACCCCCTCAGTGCAGGGCTGGTGCGAGCCAATATTGAGGTATATGTGATCCATTACTGAAGGCCTCCTCGATAAGGTCATACAAGAGTACAACTGGAAGAATAAGGACGTGGTCGCTCCTTCTCTTGAGGAATCGATCACCACATACGTAGAGGGGTATCTAAGTGTTTACATTTACGTTTATCCCTTTGGACCCTATAATAGTAGCCTTCTACAAAAGGTACGACGTTACCCTGGGGAAGATCCATTCGTCGTTCTGGAGAATCGTCGTCCTTCTCCGTTTCTTCACGAGCAAGATAAAGGGATTCTACTTTACCCTTGATCATCTCATGCGCCTCTACCGTAGGGGTGGGCATAAAATCCGAAAAACAGAATTCCGAACCGGACCGAATTAATTCGGTATTTCGATTTCGGTTTTTTTGGTATTTTGGTCTAATTCGGTATTACATTTTCGGTATTTCGGTATTACGGTATGATCCTCAGTATCAGAATCTTGAAATTTCGGTATATCAGAATACCGAATTTTTAAAGACTTTTTTTTAAGTTGGACCTCTGCCCAGCCCAGCGCCCCAGCCCAAAAACATTTAATATATTTCCCTTCCCTGAGCCCACTGCCCACTCGGCTACTCCAACGCCCCAGCCCAACTGACCAAGCCCACTCTCTATTCAATATTTCAATTAGGGTCTAAACTAAAGTAGGGAATTTCAAGCACACTCTACTGACTCTAGCAGTCACGAACTCCTCACTCCTCGTCCTCAGTCCTCATTCCTCAGTTCGTTGTTCTTTCACTCAGCACAAGTTAAAGACAAACAGGGTGTTCGATGTTATTCCCGTCCCAGCACGCTATTCATGTTTCTAAAATTAGCCTCATTTATAAAGTTGTGGGCTTTTTTGAACAGTTCTTCGGGTCTCTCCAAATTTTATCAAGTTTCTCATTATTGGCTGATTGGAATGTCTTGGTGAAATTCAAATTCATTCTCTAAGTTTATTTAATTATTCACAAATTCTCCTTTCATTTTCAGTGCCACAAAAATTACAGTATTCACTTTCACATGTGTGTGTGTGTATATATATATATATATATATATATATATATATGTTATGAGGAGTGTGTGTGTAAGCGAAGTCAAGACATTCAAGATTTTCTTTGTTTCTTCATATGCGGTGTATGTTTCTGCCCTTGTATTTGTATTGGCCACTTGTAGTTTGGTTGCA
Organism: Nicotiana knightiana; assembly: GCA_005239525.1. Lineage (NCBI taxonomy): Eukaryota > Viridiplantae > Streptophyta > Magnoliopsida > Solanales > Solanaceae > Nicotiana > Nicotiana knightiana. The sequence goes on along the minus strand of ML382814.1, from coordinate 7,486 downwards.
CAGTTCTTTAACACTAATAATGAGTGACAGTTAGACAACATTTCGTTGTTCTTTATCAGCAAATATTAAACCGAAACCGTACCAAACCAAAATAATAAATACCGAACCGTACCGAAATACTTTGGTACGGTATTTGGTATACACAATTGATAAACCGAATACCAAAATACTGAACCGAAATTCTTAAATACCGAACTGAAATACCGAATGCCAAGCCCTACTCTACAATCCTCGGCTCTATCGAGTACTGATTAAGCTCCCCCGCCAGACCAGTAGAGCCCCGTTCTCCAGTATCGACGAGACCTATGATTGAGGTTGGATGAGCAGGTTTTTCCGAATAAGGACATCAGACATGATCCCTGCAGAAGATATGCCGTTCCCAGAGAGGAACATGAATCGTAAGTGCCTTTCCCCTGAATGCTCGCTTTTCTGTTTTCACTTCCTTCCACCTTTGCTGATTTTTATTTTGGTGTTGCAGATACGACCCAGATGCCAGACCCAATTTTAGATTTGAAATATGGGTCGAAGACTTGGTATCTCAGAGGACCTACTCCGAGCGTGCTTGGATGGAGCTTTCAAAGGGCCGATGGGAGGCTCGCAACCATGGTAAATTTCTTCTCTCTAAGTGTTTGTCGTTTTAGTCTTTTCTCAACTAACCTTCCTCCCTTTCTTTTATAGGTCTCGGGAAGGATGTTGCGATGAGACCTCCTTCCAGTGATGAAGAAGTCCTTCCCCAACCATCAGCTCCAAAGCCGACCAAGGAGAAAATGAGGAAAAGGGCCCCGAGTCGATAGTAGGCTATATTTGTGCAATTTAGATGCAATTTGCACTCTAATTTGACCGTATTTTATTGATATTTGAATGCTAAAAGATAACAAAATTCTCTAATTAAGAATTTGATGCTTTGCAGGAGCTACTCCGAGCTAAGAGGGAGCTAAAGAGTATTTTGGAGTCAATATGGAGTGTGGAAGGCCAATCGAAGGTTGGTCGGTCGAAAAGGGGCGAGAAAAGCAAGATAGAAGACCCTTCCAGGTGCGCGGCCGTGAATTGGGCCGCGAATTGGACAGCGCACTGGAGACAGAACAATAGTGAAAATCGGCAGTCGAATCTGCTGTTGCGGACGGGCGGATGAAGGCCAAAAATTCAGGGTTAATTATGTAATTTCTTAGGCGAGTAACCTAAGCTTATATGAAGCCTAACTCCCACAGAAGTCAAGGATAGCTGATTTTAGAAGATTTTGGAGGCAAGAACAAGGGAGAGAAGACGGATAATTTCCTAAGAGTTTTCATCATCTTTTTCTTATTTCTATATTTGATTATGAAATGTTTTAGTGGATTGTTTTCCATTAGTATGAGTAGCTAAACGTATAATCTAGGGTTGATGGAACCAATTGTTGGATGAAATTTTGACTTTGTTTGATATAATTGAGCCGTGTTTATTCTATTATTGTTCAACTACGTATTGTATTCTGATTAATTTAAAGGGCCTTTGATTAATCGTGTCTAATTACCTTGTGTTTCTTGAGAAAGAACACTTGGTTAGATTGTTGTTGAACAACACCACTTTCGGGTAAGTTAAGAGATTAATTACTTGAAATTAAAAGCAGGGTTAGAGATAACGAAGCTTTGGTGGGTTACTACTGAGTTGTATAAATTGTTAATTAGAGTAGTTCGAGGGAATGCTTCTAGCAAATTATCGTGATTGATCGAGAGATAATTAAGGTAACCCGGAACTCATAATTCTCATAGAATATTATGGCGAGATTATAGCTAACGTGTCAAAAATTAATCCGGCAATTGGGGAAATCACTAGCCCTAGATCCTTTTATCTTTGAATTCAACTTTATTCTTGATTACTGCTAATTTTGTTGTTATTTCTCATTAGTTAAATAAATTCCACTTATTATCTATTAAAAATCTTGCATCCAGAAATTGTCTGAGCGTATCTTTAGCATTATTAAAAGTTGTAGTAAATAGGTTAGTTCCCTGTGGGATTCGACTCCGGACTTGAACCGGGTTATATTTACAGCGACCGTTTAGCCCTTTTTACAAGGTATAGTTGGACATGATCAAATTTTAGCATCGTTTTCGGGGAACTAACGGTGTTATACATCACAACTTAGAAGAATTTCTAAGATTCTTAGTTTAGATCAATTTCCTGCGGTGTTAAAAAAAAATTTCCATTGATATTCTCACATTTAAATTCTTCTGTGACTTGGGTGTATGCCAAGAAGCTCTTTGAGGACTGGTGAACTTTTCGAAGGAATCTCAGATCCCGATACAATATTCAGGGCATTGAATCGGGCCAACAAGGAGAACAAACAGTTAAGGCAAAAAGACCAACTCGAAATTGAAATGGACAACGTGGATGATGTCAACAGAAACAATCGAAATGATCGTGTTGACCCAAACAATGAAGCGGTGGCACTTGTTGTGTCGTAAGCTGCTCTTTATGATTAGGCACAACCAACTACTGACAACCTGGCCACTGCCATTGATGTCCCTCAAATACAAGTGGAGACATTCCAGATCACCAATGACATGATGCATCCGTTCTAGAATAAGGGACTATTTTTCGGGTCATACATCGAAGACTCACAACAACATCTGAAGAAATTCCTATCAATACGTATGACTCAAAGACAGCCGAATGTGACTCCTGAAGCAATTAAACTATTACTGTTCTCATTCTCAGTGACTGGAGAGGCTCAAACTTGGCTGAATTAACTCCCAATAAACTCCATTGCTACTTGGGAAGAATTAGTCAAGAAGTTCTTGAACAATTTCTACCCTCCCAACAAGACTGCAAGGCAAATTGATGAGATATTGCAGTTCAAGCAGAAACTGACTGAAACCTTGCAAGAAACCTTAGAGAGATTTAAGGGTATTCTAGTTAAGTGTCCACACCATGGCATTCCAGATCAGATGTTGGGATAGAGATTCTACATGGGTTTGGCAGACAGTCTGAAGGCCAATGTAGATGCTTCAGCGGGGGGTGCAGTTTTTAGCAAAACGTTCACAAAGTGCAAGGTTCTTCTTGAAAAGATGGCTCAAAATTCAGGCTGGATGACAAGAGGTACGATACTCACACCAATAGTCCATTCTGTTGCTCTTGACCCAAACAATTCCCATGCAGAAAAAATAGACACTCTCATGACCCAGATGAGATTACTGACAAAGAAAATTGATGAGATGGGTACAAATCAAGTGCACATTGTGCAACAAATAGAGGCTTATTCCCTCCTTGCATAAATTAGTCAAATGTGTGCTCGTGGAGATGAGAGATTGACAACTAGGGTTTCAGAGAGGACATGAATTTTGTCAATAATTTCGAAGGTCGGAGGCAAGGTGAGCAGCAATGGGGACCAGCACCAAACCAGCAGTACAGACCTAACCAGCCACAACACAACCCCAATCAGGAAGGAGCATGACCACAAGGCGAAGTCGTGCCTTATCAAAGAAAGCAGGGTTATAATCAATGGAACTAATACCAGTTGGCCTACCAACCACCTCATCATCAGCATGACAGTAACATGGTAGAAATTAGGGGCATGCTACAACAACTCATTAGGACAAATGGTAAGATGAAAGAAAAGTTAGCTGCACATGATTCGGCAATTAAAGGCATTGAAACTCAATTGGGAAAAGTATCTATGGCCTTGAACAATCGCCCTCAAGGAACATTGCCTATAGATACAAATATTAATCCAAAGGAGCAGAACCAAATCATCTAATGGCAGTAAGTCTCAGGAATGGAAGCAATTTAGATAGAAGTTGCTCAATCTAGGAGAGAGACTACACCAACTACTCTAGTTACATTAGAGGTAGATGAGTCACCAGAGCTCACCGAGGTTGTAGTTGAGTAGGCACAGGTTGACAAGGGTAAGGAGAAGAAAGGTGAACAAATCTCAGAATAGGTGGTAGAAAAATCTTCTATCAAAGAAAAGACACCAAGCAGTGAACAGAGGTTAACTCTTGCACCATTCCCTTAGATTTTGGCAAAGCAAAAGAAAGATGATCAATACAGGAAATTCATGGAAATGCTTCGAAAAATTCAATTGAATATTCCACTAATGGATTCTTTGAGGGAGATGCCAGGGTATGAGAAAATGATGAAGGACCTGATGTCGCGAAAATTGGACTTCGAAGACCTGTCCACTGTAACTCTGATGCAAACCTGCAGCGCGATAGTGACAAGATCTATGGCTCAAAAAGTGTCTGATCCAGGTAGTTTCACTATTCCATGCACCATTGGGATTTATGCTTTTGCTAAAGCATTGTGTGACTTGGGAGCCAGTATAAACTTTTAATGCCTTTAGAAATCTATACAAAATTGGGCATTGCCAAAACTAGATCGACCTCAATGTTGCTACAACTGGCCGATCACACAGTCAAAAGATCAACAGGAATTCTTGATGATGTGCTTGTTCAGGTGGGGAAATTTGTATTCCCTGCAGATTTTGTTATTCTTGATTGTCAAGTGGATGAAGAGAAACCCATCATTCTGGGAAGGGCCTTCTTAGCTACCGGAAGAGCAGTGATTGATTGTGAGATTGGAGAGCTGAAAATGAGTTTGAACAATGAAGAAGTATATTCAACGTCCAACAAGGAGACCCATCAAATTTGCAAACTGCTCACTAGTGGAGGCCGTAGATGTGATACTGCTAGAGGAGGATGAGACCCTTAATATCAAGGATCCGCTAGAAGCCTGCTTGATGAATTTGGAAGAGATGGATGGTGAAGGGTTGGAAGAGTGGTCATGGCTCTCGAAGGTCAAGGATTCTGGAAAAGGGAATCTCAGTTCGAGCCCCTTCGCTTAGAAGAGAGAGCAACACCACCTGCAAAACCATCAATAGAGGAGCCACCACAGTTAGACCTGAAACCGCTTATATCCCACCTCAGGTATGCTTTCATAGGGCCTAATTCTACTTTGCTTGTTATTATATCATCTGGTTTGCTAGGATTGCAGGTAGAGAAACTATTGCAGGTGTTGCAGGAATGTAAGACTGCCATTGGTTGAACCATGACAAACATAAAGGGTATCAACCTAGCCTTTTGCATGCACAAGATTCTTCTGGAAGAGGGTCACAAACCTTCCAGAGAACATCAATGAAGGCTGAACTCGAATATGAAAGAAGTGGTAAAGAAGGAAGTGATCAAGTGGCTAGATGCGGGTATCATCTTCCGCATATGCGACAGTAACTGTGTCAGCCCTGTTCAATGTGTGCCGAAAAAGGGAGGAATGATGGTCGTACAAAATGAGAATAACGAGTTGATCTCGACTCGTACAGTTACAGGGTGGCGTATTTTCATGGACTACAAAAAACTAAACACAGCCACCCGGAAGGATCATTTCCCCTTGCCTTTCATTGACCAAATCTTGGACAGGTTAGCTGGGCGATCTTACTTCTATTTTTTGGATGGGTATTCGGGGTACAACCAGATCTCAATAGCCCCAGAAGATAGAGAGAAAACATCCTTCACTTTCCCGTATGGCATCTTTGCCTTTTGGAGAATTCCTTTTGGGCTTTGCAATGCACCGGCTACATTCCAACGGTGCATGTTAACTATTTTCACTATCATGGTTGAGGATGTTATGGAGGTGTTTATGGATGATTTATCCGTGGTGGGGGATTCATTCGAAGATTGTCTTCACAATTTAAGAAGAGTGCTCAAAAGATGTGTGGATACAAATTTGGTGCTGAATTGGGAAAAGTGCCATTTTATGGTACCAGAAGGAATAGTTTTGGGGCATCAGGTGTCCAGTAAGGGAATTGAAGTCGAACATGATAAGGTTGATGTGATTGAGAAGTTGCCACCACCCACTTCGGTAAAGGCAGTGAGAAGTTTCCTTGGGCACGTCGGATTCTACAGGTGATTCATCAAAGATTTTTTCAAGATACCTAACCCCTTATGTAAGCTGCTTGAAAAGGATCAGCCCTTTGTGTTTTCTAATGATTACACGTTGGCTTTTGAGGAGCTGAAGAAGAGATTGGTAACAACACCCATCATTGTTGTACCCAACTAGGAGCAACCGTTCGAGCTCATGTGTGATGCCAGTGATTATGCTATAGGAGTAGTCTTGGGGAAGCGAAAAGACAAGATGATGCACCCAATTTACTATGCAATCAGGACGCTAAGCGGTGCACATCTCAATTACACCGTGACGGAAAAAGAAATATTGGTTGTAGTGTTTGCCTTCGACAAATTCAGGCCGTACTTAATTGGTTTAAAAGTTATTATTTATACTGACCATGCAGCAATTAGGTACTTGATAGAAAAGAAGGAGTCAAAGCCACGCTTGATTTGCTGGGTTCTTTTGTTATAGGAATTCAATCTGAAAATCCATGACAGAAAAGGGACGGACAATCAAGTGGCAGACCGCCTCTCAAGATTGGAAGGAGCTGAAAAGAGGATGGAGGTTGAAGATATATCAGAGACATTCCCGGATGAACAGTTACTCGCTGTGACAATGGAGGAGACGCCATGGTATGCTGATATTGCTAACTATTTAGCAAGCGATATTGTACCTTGTGAACTCACTTCAATTCAAAAGAAAAAGTTCTTCCGCGATTGTCGATCTTATTATTAGGATGAACCTCTACTTTTTAAAATATGTGTAGATAACATGATCCGGAGGTGTATCCCAGAGAAAGATCAACCTTCTATTTTTCAGGCTTGCCATGCTTCGCCATATGGTGGACACTTTGGAGGAATCCGGCCAATAGCAGAAGTGTTGGAATCGGGGTTTTATTGGCCAACTCTGTTCAAGGATGCCCATGCTTGGGTCAAAAGTTGTGATGAGTGCAAAGGAAATCAACATATCTCTCCTTCACGAGATGCCGATGACAACAATTCAAGAGGTGGAGGCTTTTGACATATGGGGGATCGACTTTATGGGGCCGTTCGTCAGCTTGTATGGTAACAAATACATATTGGTAGCAGTTGACTATGTCTCCAAATGGGTCAAAGCAGTGGCTCTCGCAACCAATGATGCTAAAAGGGTGACAAGTTTCCTAAAGAAAAATATCTTCACACGTTTTGGCACCCCGAGAGCTATAATCAGTGATGGTGGAACCCATTTTTGCAATAGTGCGTTCGCACGTCTGTTGGAAAAGTATGGAGTTATCCACAAGGTAGCCACACCATACCACCCACAGACAAGCGGGCAAGTTGAAGTGTCTAACAAGGAAATTAAAATTGTCCTGACAAAGACAATGAATGCAACAAGGACTGATTGGGCGAAGAAGCTGGATGATGCATTATGGGCGTACCGCAGAACATTCAAAACTCCAATTGGTATGTCACTGTACAAGTTGGTGTTTGGAAAAGCATGCCACCTTTTGGTAGAGATCGAACATAAAGCACTTTAGGCACTGCGGCAGTTGAATTTGGATATGGAAACTGCAGGAACCAGCAGAGTCACTGATCTATCTCTTGCCTGAGCTCAGTTCTTCCTTCAATCAGCTGCTCTGTCATAATTGAAA